>JALLBE010001652.1:5109-19796 GCA_036939795.1 Thalassiosira mediterranea | reverse complement strand
AGGCGCGCCCACGCAGCTCGGGGCTGCGGCGCGAACGGCGCCGTCGAAATCAAGGTGTGTCTGTGTCTAATTTTTGGGTTGCAACACAACACAAAAAACACAGCACAAAATCGACGCCCTAACCTATTCGTAGATAGAGCTAGACATGGAGCCCCGCCGCGGCCTCGCTGGGGCACATACCATTAGCCCAGGTCATTTGGCATCGATTCGGGTGCTAGGCACCGGGGTGGACGCCCGCCAAGGCGTCGAAAATCGCGATGGTCTACAGTAATGTAGGTAGATAACGATCCGCAGCGCCCCTGATCACCGTACCAGCTGGCCTCATGGCCGGAAGGGCTTCCTTGAGGCTATCGGCTCTGCGGAACATTGCCGTACACGATATGGCGACGGCGACGGACCCGGCGAGCTAGGGGGGTCGCGGCCGCCATGGTCGAGTAGATTGTTGTGTTTGTGCGACCGAGGAGTTTTTTTAGTACTAATCCTACGTATGTAGAACACGTTTATCTACTTACTTACGCCTACATACCCTATCTAGGGTACGGCTTCGTCAGACTTACCTGGATAGCTGTTAATATGCGAATTTGAATTTGGGGGTGGGGGTGCGGTGATTGACCGTAATATACACACGTTGGAATGCACATGTCTTTAAAATGTGGGACCAGCAAAATTCTACATGGGGTTGGGGGTGATAAAGGGAAGGCCACTGCCAATAGATAGTGGATGATGACGATAGTGATAGTGAGGCCACATGTTGATGTTGTGTCCTGGTCCTGTCCTGTCCTGTGCCGTGTGAGTGTGAGTTGTCGTTTTCATGGAAAATTGTGTCATCTGTTACGACCACCACCGGGTGTCATACTGGCCAGGGTCGTTTGTTGCTTTGCTGTCTTTTTCTGGATCCTAGGCAGTGTGTGTTCATCCGCTGATTTGTGAGAGCAATGCCAACCTGGTGTCAAGCAACAGCAAGTGGGTATTCAGTCCCGGTAGTATTGAGTCACGAGTGTATGTAGGACATATTTTGGTCTTGGTCTTGAGCGAACAGATTCAGATCCTTGGCATGAAACTCAATTCCGACACTGTTGGCATCTATTGGTTCCTTCCAACATTCTACGTGGCTAGAAGCAATTCGGAAGTGAAGGCCGGCCGGCGCGCGCCAAAAAAATCGCGTACGTGTAGCTTGAGGTGTCGACGGGCGTGTCGGACTGATGTCATGAAGATTTGTTCTCATTAGGGAAAATTGTCGGGGTTAAGTATTTGGTTACTCAAATTACGAATATGACAAAACAAAAATGAAACTTTAAGGATAAAAAATGAACCCCAACATTTATTTCTCTGACAAGAATTTTCTTAGTGAACCCAACGGCAACCAACGCAACCCGACACCGACACTCCGCCTTGGGGCGAAGAACGAACTGAACGAACAAAGAGAATCAACAATAATACAAAGAACACACGAGTGAAATCAACTCGTCAAGTCACGAGCAAACACGAAGGAGAAAGATCCGCCGAACGAAATGAGGAAGAAGAAGATGAGGCGATAGATTCTTCTGGCACTTCGGCAATACGATAGCGGCGACAGCAATACATAGCAACAGCGGCGACTGTGGTAGGTGGCAACAGCAACAACACAGACACCCTTCGGTCAAGCAAGGGCTGGTCGAGGCATTCAAGGGTGCGCACAGTCACCCCCTCCTCGACGAAATCATAATCCAACAGCTGAACTGAAACGAAACTGACCAAGTCGAAGAGAACTCAGGCGGACGCCTTGTATCAGCGTAAAAGCATTCATCGATATCGATCGTAGCGATCCTCGTGAAAGCGACGACGAGGTAGTAGTACCAGTACCGAAGTACCGAGTCAGACTCCTGTCCTATTTCCTTTTACCTTTGCAATGAACCAGAAGAATGAAGTCATGGAATCATCATCAGCGACCCTTTCGGGCATGAATCTAAATGTCGTCTTCGAGGACGAGAGCGATTACGTCTTCATCGACGGCGAACTCGAGAATGAGGACGTCCTCGCGGCGATGGACGACGACGACGACCTGGAGGACGAGTGGGACGATTGCGATCTCTCGCCCTCGCTGTCATGCGCGACGAGCGTGGCGACGAACGTGACGCTCAAAGACCTGAACCTCATAGAGGAGAATGCGATGGACGTCGACGACGAGCGCGAGCCCTGCTCCGACGACATGGAAGTCGACGACTCCGAGAAGCTTCGCCTCAGCAACGAGGACCTGACTCGTAAGGTATTCTCTTCCAGCAATCCCAAGAACGGACGGCGCCTCTCGAACAAGAAGCTTCGCAAGAAGATGAAGATGCTGAAGAAGGCCGCGGCCGCAAGGGCCGCTGCCGAGGCTCTGGCCAGTCAGCAGAAGGCCGAGGCCGAGGCTGCCGCGATCGCCGAGCTTTCCTCGTCTTCGGAGAGTTCCTCCACTGCCGGGTCGGACTTGCCTCCAAGAGCCAGCAGTTCCAAGGCCTCCGCCGGTACCGCCAACAGTACCAAGTCCAAGCCTTCGTCTCCCAAGAGGAAGTCGGGCAACATCGCCGTGGCCTGCGCGCAGCAGACCCTGGCGGCGTACCGCGAGGAGATCGAGGCGGGCAAGTTGCAGAAGAAGACGAGGGCCGTCTCCATCGACATATCATAGTGCTGGCTTCCTGGGAGCTTCGTGACTTTGGTGCACAATGGGGCACGAGCCATTGTCGCCAGCTCTTCAGTATTGTCAATATGGTATCATGATGGTGCCGTCAGGGGTACGTGCAGCATGCCGTTCTTCACTATCGGGGAAAGTATGAAGGATGACTCTGCACTCATCTGGCTGGGGAGGTTCCACCGGGATTCGTGGTTACCTCGCCTCGTCAATAATTTTGTGACAAAAGAGATGTAAAGATTTCTGCATGCACCAACCTGCGGGAGAAAGCCGGGTGCATGCAGCAGTTGCCTATACTTTGTGAAAAAGAAGAAAAAGAAACCTATAGAGGGTCCCATCTCGGAGCGCCATCGCCAACCGAGGATGGCTCCTCGGCCGACCGAACCGAAGCGGTCTGCTAGGGATCCATCGTGGACCTGTGCCAAACCCAGAAAAATAGAAAAATCTTAAATACAAATCATCACTCGTGCTAGAAACGATTCGAGCATGACACACTACTTCATCTTCGAGAGGGTGCTACGGATAGAGGAGGGGTGACGAAGTGCTCGGAGCCAACCAAATCAAGCGCTAGATACAAAAAAAATCCATTTAAAGAGTATAATCATGTTATTTCGGAATCCACCTATGCCAGGAGTGTGTCAGGTCATGTGCATGTGCTACGGTGAGGCGCAGCCTTTTGGTGCTTTACTTCATAGGTGAACAATTCTGCGGAGACAAGTCCAGGCAGCTCCTTCGGATGCCCAGCAAGTCAATGACCACCATTATGTACCCATAGGATTTTGTTGCTCTTGACTGCTGATGTGAGATCTAAATATCGAATGTGTTACCTCGTTATCTGAGTCAAGAAGTGATGTGATGCCGTGTGCATGTCTCTAGAGAGAGAGTGAAGTGGATATCCCAGCACTAATATTATGCGCATCATGCATCATGGAGGCATTTATTTACAGTAGATGAGAGACTTTGTTGGGTCATCTGTAACATAAACAATTACACAGATAGCATCCTTCATGTCCCAGCCGGAAATGAGGACTTCATCATATTTGAGAGCGACCCCATGACGCCGCAATCTTCTTGCCGGTTCTCTCCATCTATGTCCAAAGCTTTTTGGAGTTCTGCAATTTCCAGTGCCTGCTTCGTCAGGGTCTCCCGCAACTGCACTGTTGCACCGCCACCCGGCTTGGCATTGGACAAAAATGTAACTCTCTTGGAAGGAGAGCTCACCTCAGCTGTTTGCCCTTCGGTTTCCGCAGCTGCTGGCACCGCTGGTGTTTGCGTAGACATTGTTGCCTTTTGAGATGATGTTGATGAATCCGATGCTGATCTCGTTGGTTGCCGTGTTTCTTCAGCCAAACTCATCTCCAGATACCCATTTTCATCTACAAATCCTGATGATGCGGTCTTGTTTCCATGCTTTTGATAAATTTTGCTCATCACTGAGGCCTCCATCACACCCTGGTAGGCCTCTGCATCCCAGAAAGAATCAGGATTGTAGCCCGAGAACATCACAACTAGCGCCTCATTGTACATGGCCTGAAGCGTGCACAGTGGTATCTCATTTGGGACATTTCTGAATGGATTCTCCAGCTCCCTTGCTACCTCGTGCAAACCCACAAGGCATGTCACTGTAAGGAATGTGATCAAGCAGCCCATCCACACACCGTTTGTGAACTGATCCAACAGGAAAGGCACCACAACAACCATTAGCACTGTGAAGAAAGCACTCAGCTGTGCGTGAGGGAAAGGAAATGGTATGTACATGATCATCCTCGCCGTGTTGTAGTGCAGCAAAGCATCACTCCAGAACTGGACTAGTCGCGAAATGATGGCAGAGTGAACCTCCCCCAGGCCTCCCTCGAGATGCTCCCTCGTCATGATCTCCAGGCACCACCCCACAGCGATCTGCGCCTTGGCGTGCGGTCCCTTTGCCATCTGGAGGAACTGAATCTCTGCATCGGACACTCCACCGATCACATGCAGCGGCCTGGAGACGTTGTACTTTGACCTCCACTGTGGGTGTCTGTCTGTGCCCATCCAGTGTCGGAGGATGGTTATAGGGCGGAATCTATGCTGGAAGTCACGGCGGATGTGTTTTGGCAATTTGTCAGGATCGGCAGGTGGCCATGGTGAGCCTGGGATGAACATATCAAGTGGAGACTCGCTATATTCGATATCGTTTCTGAGGGTGGAGAGAGCCACGGCGCTCGCCAGTGAACTCAGATGAGCCAATTCCTGCAAGAAGAGAGGAGGAGTCCTGCCATCTGGTTGTGTTGCAAAGTTCTGGTTTGGGAGCTGGCTCGCCGGAAAGAATTTAGAGTTCAGCGCCGCCCGTCGAAGTATATCATTTGATGCTGTATCGGGAGTTGGAGGGATGATGTCCCAGTGCGCATCCTGCCGGCTTCCAGGCAGGGGTGGCAAAGGGCTCCTCCCGAAACGGCGAAACATCCCAGGGGTCCCCTCTGCCCCAATGTTGTCGACGTCAGCATCACTTTTGCTCCTGCCAAAGCGCCTGCCAGGGCTCGCCTCCACACCCTGAACACTGGCAGGAGAGTCTTCCAGGCCACTGAGCGCAGCGTTGGATGCATTAGATGAAAATCTCATCAAGCCGCCTGTGCCAGTGACTTCCGAAAATGACCTAAAAAAGTTCCCTCGTCTCGCACTGTCATCTTCAGCGATGGTATCCCTCTCCTTCCGACAGTCATATATTGAACTCAATCGCCGCTCGTTCGCCTCCCCCGGCAGTCGTTTGCGATTACGCGTGAGGCGCTTTGCGTTGAGGTCATCATGATCGAAAAAGCTGGGAGGGCGGACCTGGTCCCAGTTCTTGTTCTGCAGGTAGAAAACGTATGTGTACTGTGTAGCATCCATCAGCTTGCTCATCATGGCTTGCACTGCACCCTGTAAAATATCATTGGCAAAATGATCGACAATAATGAGTGGGTGGCGCTGCCAATTGAAATGGCATCGAAGAAATTATTGCTGACGTTGAGTGAGGAAAAGCCTCTCTAAGTGACACTCTGGCTCTCAAATCCCGAGTTGTTGCTGAGAGACAGTCTTCAGCAGCAATATTCTAGAGAAGCACATACGTTTCAGCATATCATGGACAGTAACATCACCATATTGTAGACGATCAGTAGAGCTCGGCACACGCCAGGAGCAGCAACGATCGATATCTCCCAGTTTCGTCATCATTGTGCCAGCTAATGAGCCCTCGGTGCTGGCCAGCCCCTCAGATCTCATTCCTAGCAATGCCTTATGATAAAACTACCTCATCCACACCTTTGGGAGGCTACACTTTTGAGAAACAATCGCCATTCCAGACATGGAATGACTTGAATACAAAACATCAGTTACCAAACGATGATGTAGCGTGGGGGGGCAGCTGCCTGACGAAAAAATGACGGCCGCGCATCACCGACACGACCATTGAGCCACCCATACGCGCTCAACTTTGACTCTTCTGCCCGAGAACTAATTCAAACCAAAACAATGCCACGCCCATCGTTAGACCAGTAAAACTCACGCACGCCTCCCAATATCTCTGATATCCGTAATTCGCCCTGAAGATGATCAGGAAGCTCACGCTCGAAACCAACACCCCCGCCGCGTACGGATGCCCCAGGTCGCCATCCTCGTCGTACTTTTCGTAGTTTCCCCCGTCGCGCGAGTTCTCGTTCCACTGGTAGACGATCGCGAGGTAGACGAGGACGGCGACGAGTCCGACGAGGGATCCCTTGTAGAGGGCCGAGCCGTGGATGCGGGCGAGGAGGTTGATGCCGTATATTCCCTTGAAGTAGTCGATCATGGTGTCACCCTATCTCTGCTGTCAGCTGCGCCGTCCTCCTTGGCTTTCGACTCCGCCCCGTCGGTGTGAGTCCGACCCGATGGATGCTACGCCGCCCGCGGTCGCGTCCTAACCTCGGTCACACGTCCCGTCCCCGACTCTCCGTCGATGATCTCCTCCGTCTTTTGCGGCCCCGTCGTCGAGCCTGGAGCCGTCGTGTCGGAGCGCTCAGTGATGGGAGAGCGGGGCGGGCATAGGGGGGCACGAGCGACGAGCCTGTGCCTGATGTTGACAGATTTGTGAAGGGGTAGGTAGATTGACAAAAATATTTAGGTCAAAATATGGGGTCAAATATTATGGGATGAACAAATGAACTCTCGTCATCAGGAAGAAAATTGAGTTAGTACAACCATACCGCTACCATACCGTATCGTACCATATGAATATCGAAAATAATGTTCACCCGTAAAACCGTGGAAGGGAGAACGGTTGGTGGCACAGGAGTTGGTAGGGCTTGGCGTTGAGGCATGTATGATTAGCGATATCCAATCCGGAACAAGTACAAACCCCGTGACGGAGTATGGTCAATGTCGCCAAAATAATGTATGTTGGTCCCGCGCGGGGCAAGGGTCCATCCAGCTCTACATAGAGCGGTATATCACCGCGATGATCACATGCATCAATCACGTGACTTCAGTAGTATGGTATCGTACCTATGTACCTATCCTATGTATTGTAGACGTGGATGGGGGGGATGGAGTGTCGAGTCAGGTCGAGTGTCCCGTGAATCATGGGGAGCTCCAGTCCAAGCTTGACCCAAGCAATGTCGAATGTCCTTGTCATCCGCTGTCAATCAGTGTTGGTTGAAGCTCCATAGCCTTGTGCCTCTTCATTTTGGACTTGGTCACGAGACGCATGCTTCTGCCAGTCAGCATGGCATGTGTAGGATATGTAGCTGCAACCGCCATCCAGTATGTACATGTTACTTGGCTGTAGCAAAAGTCGAAGTTCATTTATTGGGCATGAGGACTGAAACTATCGTAAGATTTCTTCCATTAGTCTCGCGGCCACCAAGTCTGGCACACCCGGCATGCAGTAGTGGCTGCAGTCATTCCCGTGCCCCACATGCAGCTTTCCCAGTTCAAGGTCGTCATAATCTAAGAGCACATCCACGTTAACACCAGGGGTAAGTACCTGCCTCTCAATCTCGGCGCGAGGGTTTGAAGATACCCGGTCAACACATCCTGAATCCGGAGTGTATTTCTGCCACCGCCCATCAGGGGTGTCGTAATGCTGCGCAGGAGTGGTGACGTAGATTGTCCGGGGCCGGGGCTTCCCATACATTGGATGGTGGGTTTTGTAATCCCGCTCCATCAATCTCCTGCAAATCTCGTTTCCAAACTTTCTGACTTTCTTTTTCATGAGGCCATCGCCAAAGTGCAGGCCAACATTGTACACCAATACATCTACGTCCTCCCCGCTCGGCTTCATCGCAGTTTGCCCCCCAAAAGTGATTCTTCCCCAAGCACCAACCTCCCGCGACAACCGTTCCAGGACTTCCTTTTCAGAGGTTTCGTGGTCCTCAAATCCCATGTGTGGCACAAAATGCAGTTCCATCCCATTGACCAGCCGCACCGACGCAGCGTCGAAGCCGCCATGCTCGCCACCCTTCACAACCTTGGGACACAGCGCAGGCTTGCATGGCCACTCGGGCTTCCAGGGGGTCGCCGCATACTCCACAAGGTTTGTGCCCAGTGATGCAGCATTGCACGTGAGGCCAATGAAAAGCTGGCGCATGAGAGAATCGCCCGTGAAGAATACCCTCTTCGGTTTCACTATGCTCTCTGCATGCAAAAATGCACCTTGGATTTTGTCTAGGTTTTGAAGGTAGTAGTCTCTTGAGGCGCGGGTAATCTCAGCATCTTTCTGCCCGCGCTGCATGTAGGCGCAGGAATACTTTGACCACTCAAATGGGCAGGATAGATTGAAATAGCCGATCGTAGGTTGATTGTTGAGGATGACACCATCGTAATTCCTGTGCTGCGATCTATATGCCTCCTCCCGGCGGCCAACGTCGCTGGAAGACTGGACATCAAAAATGGAGACAGCACGGTCGTATCCAAGGTGGAACGAAAGAAAGACGATGAAGACCACTGCGTAGTTCACCCACGCCTTCTTCCGTTTTGTGTTAGTCAGCCGCCTCACCATCGCAAAGAATTCTTCGCTCCCCTCGCTCAGAACAGAATGCCCATCCCTCAAGTGTCGCCTCCTCCTTCTCTCCCTACCAGAGGGCAGGCGCAGAGGCATCCCACCCCAGGCAGGCGCCGACTCATGGGACCGCATGCTGAAGACGCTGCCTTCTCCCCACGTACTGTGGGAACTATTGCTACTGGTGCTTGGGTGGCTAGAATCTGCATCCTGAGAATCAGACGTAACGCTCTGGTACAGTCGTGACGACCGTCCCCTTCCATTGCCACTGCCACCACTTGTTTGGCTAACCTGTACAACATGTGAATCTGAGGTGATGCTCTGGTACGACCGGCCGTTGCCACTCAGGTAGCGGTCCAAAGAATTTCGCTCCATAGAAGGGGGGCATTCCTGGGACAGCTCAATGCTCTGCAGGTCTGACACCTGATCATGCGACCAAGACGACGATCGCAAACTATTGATGCCCCACAACGAGGGTGGTGGGTGCGAGCCCCTGCCGTCGCTCCGGGCGGTGGGAGTGCTCTTGTGGCTTTTCGCAGAGCTGTTAGGGCTCGGAGGATGACGGTCATAGCTAGTGAACCTGCCCCGTGAGCCAGATTGCGATGAAGAGCGGTTTGACGACATCGTCTATATTTTTAGGGGACTCTGCCGGGACAGCTCTATCTGCGCTATCTTTGGTTGAATACCTCGTCAACTACGAGCGTACCATATCAGCCGGTAGAATGGTGTCGCAGTCATGCCCTGTCATGACTCTGTGCGTATAAGGACAGAGCGGGATTAGCAAACGCATTGACGTTAGCAAACGCTGTAACAAATAATTCACACATTTTTCCGCACAAAGAAGGAGTAGCCAATAAAAGCAGCATTGACGAGGTATTAGGAATTGCGATCGCGAGGTCAACCAGTCAGTCAATTCGGAGCAGCTTGCCCTCGCATTTTTCTTCTTCGAGCGAGGTCGATGATCGTTCGGAGTCTGCATGCTGCATGCAATACGCGCCCGCACTTGCATCACCGTTCCATCGAGTTATGGCAAAAAAAGATAGCAATCCGCAGGGGTCACTCGCAGCCCATGCCTAAAACGGCATCCGACCTAGCCCCAACACCCAGTGAGACGACTCGAAGACGCGACGAGTCGGAGTATACGATAAGCACCGCTGGGAGGGGGCGCAACGGGCAACGTTAGCTCACCTTTGATTGACCTCCACGCGCGGGTGACGATGATGAACTCTCTAGATAGTAAACGCGGCGACTCGTGAGACGCGATGGCAGTGATCGGGTGGCCGAGGACGGGGGGCAAGGGGCAAGGGGTGAGGGAGGGGGACGGGCTGGATGTGGGCGGGCTGGGCGGTGGGCGGGGGCGGGGGAGTAGGCTGGTGGGAATAGAGCGCGGATTTCGGGGTAAAAGAGCGCGCCGCGCACGTGCGCCGCACGTAGCTATTTTGTACGTAGGAATTAGTACAATGGGGGACCTGATTCTGCAAGGCCCGGTTGGTTACACTAGCTTGCTCTAGCTTTGAGGATCTCGGGCGATATCTAGATATATGTGCGCGCGCGCTCTTGCGCACTGTTCCCACCAGCCTACGGGGGAGCGAGGCAGGCAGGAGGAGGGAGGGAGGAGCGGGAGCGAGTTGGGAGCGGGCAGCGGGCAGCGGGCGCGTGAGCGGGCGGACGTTTGGAAGCAACATGTGCTGTGAGCTGTGAGGGGGCGCACCAACGCGCCCGATAATTTAAGCGGACCGGACCCTAAAAAAAAGTGCAAAAGTGAGACATGATCCGCGCGTTGTGGATCATGAGCGATGACGTATGGTAGTGATGGTAGGAGTACGTCTGTATCGTACCTACCATTCTGTACCATTCCATGTAAATTTTTATCGGTTCCAACGCAGCGCTTCTGTCGGTTCATTCAGTCCATGTCCTCATTCATGTCAGAAGAGTCACATCAGAAGAGTCACATCCCCCCATCCATACATCCCCTGCCGCCCTGCTGGCTCTCTGGGTTCGAGCCTGCCTGTTCGTGCTCTGCCTACACCCATGTCTGCAACAAAGCAAGGAGAAACTACTATGTATGGAGATGACAACTATCCAGCACAAAAACATTTCGTCGTCTCTTCTTTTATTTGATCTACTATTATTCAATCTACGCTTCACTCTGCATGCATTTCATCGGACCCCACCGATGATGTGCAGAGCTGACCTAGGTACTTCCCCCCATAGCCTCATATTGTACATTTTTCGTACCACAGCTTCATGAACGATGCAATGCATGCCCGAGAACACAATCTACGCCACGGGACAGGCGGGCACCGCGCACAGCTCCCACCTCATGTCCGGGTCGGTCGTGTAGCACCACGTCCTCGGTTCCCCATCGGGATTGCGACAGTGATTATGACCGCCCTCCAGCCCACTGTTGGGATAATTCTCGGGGGTACGATCGTGCGTGTGAAACTCCTGGGACGTCCACGCCATGCGCGTGTTGCCGTTGACGGTCTCGGAGATGTCGCCGCGGTATTCCACCTGCCGGGTGTCCGTGCACCCGCACTCCGCGGGGTTCGGCTGACATTCGGGAGCCGGAGGGGGGGGCGTGCGAACGTGGTCCTTGAAGCCAAAGACCTGCCCGTCCAATCCCTCCGGGACCGCGTCCGGCCCTCCCAAAAAGTGCATGATGGTCGGCAAAACGTCCATCTGGCTCCCTGGATCGTCGAGGGGTGTGTAGCCCACGTCGACGCGGGGACTGTTGGAGGCCACCAAAAGGGGTATCTTGCGATTGTAATTGTCGTACCCGCTGTGTCCCGTGCCGAGTCCTCCGTGATCGCTCGTCAATATGATGAGCCACTCTTCTCCACCGCTCGTGGCGAGGACGGCGTCCAGCAATTTGCCGATGAGGTCGTCGGTGCTGATGACACGATTCTGGTAGGTTTCCGCGTAGCCGTCGAACCCGCTCGAGTGTCCCGCGGCGTCGGGACCGTCGAAGTCCACGAAGACGAAGTCATATTCTTGGCTCAGTATCCACTGTTCGGCCTGGTACGCCATCGTGAGGTCGTTCCCCCCCGAGAGGAACCGCGCATCCAGAGTGGTCGAGTCCTGGAAGTCGATGATGTCGTCGATCAGGGGATTCCAGCTCACGCTCGCCGCGATCTTCATACCGAAAGTGTCCTTCGCGAGCTTGAAGACGGTGGGGAAGGAAACGTCGTTCAAATCCCCATTGCCGGACACGCCGTGCCTGGACGGCTGGACTCCCGTGAACATGCTCGTCCATCCCGGTCCGCTCACCGCCGATGCCGTATCTTGCACGTCCGCCCAGAAGCTGTGATATCCCACGGACTGCAGCCTGCGGATGGCCGGCAGGGGGGTCATGCCCACCACGTCGGCTCGCAATCCGTCCACGCCGATCATGAGCACCCTCTTCTTCGCGAGCGGGGTCTGGCAGCTGGCGGTAGTGCCCTGCAGCGCGGTGGAGGTGCCGCCGGAGATGGTGGGGAGGCCGGCATCCTGGAAGGCCGATCGACGATCCGAGGCCAGGGCCTCCAGGTCGACCAGCTCGGGCGTGGGGCAGACGGGCAGCTGCGGACCGCCGCCGGATCCGATCGTGGGCGGATTCGTGACCGGACTCGCGACGGGGGCATCCGTGGGAGATTTCGTGGGAGCGTCCGTGGGAGGGACGCAGCTCCTCACGTCGCAGTACTCCCACCTCGTGTCCCCGTCGGTGGTGTAGCACCACGCCCCGCCCGGCTCGTCGTCGGGATTGCGACAGTAGTTGTGTCCCCCCTCCAACCCCTTGTCGGGGTATCTCTCGGGGTGCGGTTGTGACTGTGGGGGGACTGGGCCGTCCACGACTGGCACGTCCGGCCGGTCCGCGTCTCCGCCTTCGTGCCGCGGTAGTCGGCCTGCAGGACCGAGTCGCATCCGCAGTCGGCGGGGTTCGAGCCGGGGCAGGATCCCTGGAGGGCGCGAGGGGAGGAGGCGGGGGAGGAGCGAAGGTTGCCCCCGGCGCCGACGGAGGAGCTATGTATCGGACGACCCGCCCCCAGGGCCGGGAGGAGCAGGAGCGCCGAGAGGGCGGCGGAGGAGATCAGGAGGTGAATGTTCGGCTTCATCGTCGAGTGTCGAGTATCGAGTCGGGACGGTTGAAAAATTATGAGGCGTTGAGCGACGGCAACGGCAACAGCCCGACGGTGACAGGTGACAGCGATGCCGCTGCCAACGCGCTCCCACCGCCTACCGCTGACCGCTGGCCGTGCCTCCAGATCAGCTGCCACTTTTTTACTGCC
This sequence comes from Thalassiosira mediterranea, assembly GCA_036939795.1. Taxonomy (NCBI): domain Eukaryota; phylum Bacillariophyta; class Thalassiosirophyceae; order Thalassiosirales; family Thalassiosiraceae; genus Thalassiosira; species Thalassiosira mediterranea. Next base: position 6,892 of record JALLBE010001652.1, on the reverse strand, counting down.
CGCTCGACAGTCTGTGAATCTCTCTCTGGTGACTGGTGAATCCACTGCCCCTCTGTTGACACATCGTGACACGTCTTTCGATATTTTTCAATCATGTGTATTGGTAAGGATGTCAGAAAATGTCAGCCGGTATCGTTTGATGGGGCAATGTCGACAATTGCTCTTGAGTCTGGGGCAAACTTGGCACAGAAGTTAGAGTAGTAGGTACAGGTACATACGGGGGAATGACACATGCTCTAAAAAGCATGACATGTGAGCTGGTGCGACAGTCAAAAGTGATATCTTTCACTTTTTGTCACATTTTCGACCCCAATCTTTGGCACAATTCACTCTCTAGAGAGGGAGGTAAGCTAGCTTCACAAGTATCCAGATCTACACCAACACCAACAAGGCAATTATCGTGGCGTCAAAATCAGCATGTTTGTGTGTGCGCTTAGATAGTTGGCGTGAAGAGTTTTAGCGTGATTTTAGTTATTTCAGTTTTATAGGCTGGTTGTAGTTTGCAAGGTTCTGGTTCTGACCCGCAAGGTGGTGCGAGACAAAGGATTTTGGACCGGCAAGCAGCAAGGATCCGGATTTGGGTTGATCAGGAAGGAGGCCATTTTTGCCTCACACTCACAACTTCGCAAGGAGTTTCCGCGCAATACCAATGATGCGATATCGGCGCTCAACGCCGACGGCACCGATTTGGCAGCGCTGCCAACTCTACGATTCGGTGGCGCCGGTAAGATGCGCGCCGAGGGATGTCTGTTGCCGGAGAAGTAAAGGCAAGCCCTCCCGCTGTGTCCGCCTCCAGCGGGCCTTCTGCCTCTTCCTTCATATGCATCATATTTAGCGCTCACTCTGGGTCTGCTCCGCCGGCATCCATGGGCCTTCCGCCTCCCCCATCGTACGCAGCGATGTTTGCATCTATTGCTGAGCAGTGTGACTCAACCACTCCCCATCACCATCATTCCACATCGCCGTGTGCCCGTCCCTCTCCAAGATGAGGTGACTCGCGATGCCCCCACCATCACTCCTGTCGATGTTGAGAGGTCACCCGTCAACGTCACCTTCACTCCGCAAAACGGTCCGATCACTTCCAAAGATATCTCCCATCCTAACGACAACAATAGTGACAAATTCTCATTGGGTACCAAGAACAGCGGCAACCATGACATCCTCAGTAGCAATGCTGTTGGATGATGACAATGATGCCATGGACAATATCACGCACCCTCTTGGGCCATCATCCAGGGGCCCTCGGTCAGGAACAATATGAAGCATTGCTATCTCATGCATTCCATTGTTGCCATGGGTACCTGTGACAAAAATCATGAGCTTTAAATAGGAATTTGGGTATATAGCAGCACCATATATGTCAGTAACACACTGTACAAATCTGGCCATTTTCACTTCCTCATGATATCACGCACCCTCTTCTTGGGAAAACCAAGGGCCCTGAGTCAGCAACCAGCTACAGCGTTGCTATTGCTATCTCGTGCCCTCCATTGCTGCCATGGGTATGTGAGGAAACCATGATGAGCTTTGATGAGGGTTTTGGCAATTGTTTGGTATATATACATTTAGATTTCCCAGGCAGCATCCAAATTGGGCCATTTTCACAGGATCCATCGCACCCTCTGAGGCCATCTGAGGGTCCTGGGTTGGCAACCAGCTGGAGCATTGCTACCTCATGCCCTCCATTGCTGCCATGGGTATGTGAGGCAACCATCATGAGCTTTGGAGAGGGATCTGAGGCTTGCTTGGCAGGCAGCAGTACCATTTACATTTCCCAGGCAGC
>JALLBE010001646.1:0-10950 GCA_036939795.1 Thalassiosira mediterranea | reverse complement strand
TTTGCCAGGGAGAGAGCGACGCCAAAGAACCGAGGTCCAGTCCGCGAGGACTTGAGTTTTGAACGATATTCCAAGGTTTTGAACATGGTGTAAAACCCTGGAATATGCAAAACACGAGATTAGGGTTGTGTTTATACTTTTCTTGTCTTTTGTTTTTTCGTTTTTCCTTTCCTTTTTTCTTTTCTTTTTTTCCCTTTTTTCCTCTCCTTTCTCTCCTTTTCCCGTTTGTCATTTGGTCTATTGCCTCATCCCCTGCATGGTATAAAAGCCAGAAATTTCAGGACGAAACTCACATACGGAGAATCGATGTACTAGCGTAATAGGTATCCTGTAGGAATTAAAATAGTATCTCCGGACGCCAAATTCATCGCGACACAAGCATGTCGAAATCCGGCGGAAATGGTAAAAAATCAGTAGCACTATGGTATTACTCCGCTTGGCTCTGAGGCCCAAGAACCCGAGTCAAATGCGGACCCTAAGGTCTTATTATAGAAGCCTCTTAAACCTTAGGGTCTCGGTTCTATCCACGGGCGCGGCTACAATTAGCGGTCATCCGGCCAGCGTGCTACGGCGCAGTACAACATCGACTGCTCGATGAGCCATAACGGGATGATAACGGCCAGGGACGCGGTACTAGCGGCTAGGATGACGTCAATAGGGCCCAGGGTGGGTTTGATGTCGACAGGTGGGCCACCAGGCGACGAGGAGGCCGGCCAAAGACGAGCGAGAGGGCTCGAGCCGGCACAGTGGATTGACAGTGAGTGGAGCAAGGGGGGTTGAGACGATGCCTCTGGGGCCTTCAACGGCGACCAAGCCAGCAAGGGGGTTGGTACGGGTCCCTGTGAGGGGATAGGGCTCGGCGGAACCGATGATAGCCATGGGAGGGGCGGCTAGTAGGGGCATGAATGAGCCGATGGGGGGTGATGGATTCGCCATGGTTGCCGCGTGGTAATCCTTGGCAGGTCGCGTTCGTCGTCCATCGTCGATGGCGAATAATGGGAGTCCCCGGGATACGATACCTTTTTTCGCGATAATTAATTTTTGAGCGATAGTCTACACACGTCGTGGTATAATTGCCTACATACGATAGTTTAGTACCATTGAAAGCGACTCTTTTTTGGACCCGTTCTCCCAACTGTATAATAATAATAATAGCTAAACGTTAGTAGCTACAAGGCTATCCCGCTGCGGGGGATGGAGTCGTCGTCCATCGTCGATGGCGAATAATGGGAGTCCCCGGGATACGATACCTTTTTCGCGATAATTAATTTTTGTTTCACCAATTTTCACTCAAAATGAGCGATAGTCTACATACGTTGTGGTATAATTGCCCACATACGAAGGTTTAGTACCATTAAAAGCGACTTTTTTCTAGACCCGTTCAGACAACTGTAGCAACTCGCAACGCAATCAACCTCGCAACTCGCAACTCGCAACCACCTCTCGCTCCTTCCATCGTGCATGCTTGCTTCAACTATCTTGCGTGCATCGCACATACAGCCAGAGGGAGAGGCCGCTGTCCCCGTCGTCCGGCCGCTTGCAATCGATCATGATGGCCATAGATGGCCCGCTGAGCGAGAGGTCAAGAGGAACTCGCCGCTGGGAAAACCACAGGAACCATCATGGCCAGATCAAGATAAAGTACTGTGTGTAGATCAAAGATCCGGCAGTCGATAAGGAGGGCAACTCATATGAAAGGGAAGTGGTGTGAGTAGACGATAACGACATCGATGCACTCTTGATGCTGAGCTCGTTCGCATAGGTATCTAACTGACCCTTCCTTTCTGGTCTGCGAAATGTGAAACCCCGCCTAGATTGGCGCACATTTGCTGCCGCAACATGTCGCTCTCCCCGGGGACTGCCTACAGCCCCATCCCCGCCACGATGAACCCATTGCAAGAGAGCGACCAGAATGATAATACGAGGCTCCGGTTTATGCTACGATCTGCCTCCGAGCGCAATGGGAAAGCGCATGGTCCAGACGCGCGAGTCGAGGACGGCTCGCTTGTGTCGTGGCCGGAGCACGTCCCGATACCAGAGCTGTTCGTTTGTCCCATCACCAAGCGTTTGATGAGAGACCCAGTCATTGATCGGGAAGGCAACTCGTATGAAAAGGAAGCAATGTGAGTTGTAAATCTTCTCAGCAGTCGAGTACCATATAATGTTCAGTGCAAGCTCAGTGTTACTGAACACCTGCTTACCATATATTGCGCTCGACGTTGTCCAGTCAAGATCGGCTTCTGCAAACGGGGTGCAGTCCATTGACAGCTAACCCTCTCCGGGAGAGCGACTTGGTGGAAAACAGGGGGCTGAAGATGGCCATCGATGCTGCCCTTCAAAACGCTCTGCTGGCTGAGAAGAGGCCCAAGTCGCGTCGACCTCGCAACATCCCATTCTCGAAGTCGCTGACTTCGAGTGTGAAGACATCCGTCAAGCCTAACATGAAACTATCGCTGAAAGGGGCGATCCAGGCTGTATCAATAGCAAAGAGGTTCGAAAGGAAGCATAATGATGGCGAGCTTGGAATGGTGGCTGAGTGTCGATTGGCAGGCGAAGGAGAGGAAAAGATGAGCGATTGTATCAGGCAGGAGATTGGATCGTCAACTGGGGATGGATCGACCACGGGTGAACACGAATCGGATACTTCTACTCTTTGCACCTCGTCAAGTCCGCTGAATCGTGATCGAGACACTGGCGAGTCTTCTGCCGCGGTTTATACGCTCACAATCCATTCCAGCCAGGAGAGGATAGTTCAGGGTGACTCTAGAAATCAGACCGTTTCTGGTGATGACCAGGATCTCGCACGAGATGGTGGAGAGGTTGCAGAAGAGGGTGGATCTCGACGTGACAGCTTGGCGGCCCATGGTTCTACAGACTCATGGCGGAAGTGGAAGAGAGCAATCCAAGCCCAGCCATTCGATGAAGCACGTGCAGAAGCAATTGGGAATCAGACTGTGGGTCAATCGTCTAAAAGCTTGAGGAGTCTCTCCGAGGTCAGTGAATCTGCAAAAGAGGAGTCAGCAGGTGATGCCTTGGAGGACTTTGGTGAAAGGATTAGAAGAAAATTATCAGAGGAATCTGCCAGTAGAACATCGCATGATGCTTCGAAGGCCATGGAAGAAAAGATTAGGAGGAAATTGGCAGGTGAATCGGATAGAACACCTCAAGATGCATCGAAGACCACGGATGAAAAGGTTATGAAGAAATTTTCAGGTGAATCAGATAGAACACCTCAAGATGCTTTGAATGCCATGGAGGCAAAGATTAGGAGAAAATTGTCAGGCGAGTCCTCCAAAGCCAGTGAACCTGATAACAAGATGTTGGCAGGTGATGCCTTAGAGGACTTCGAAGACAGAATTAAAAGAAAGATGTCTTGTGAAACCACCAGTAGAACATATCAAGATGCTTCGAAGACCATGGAAGAAAAGATTAGGGAAAAAATGGCTGGTGTATTGGCCAGTAGAACATCTCAAGATGCTTTGAAGGCTATGGATGCAAAGATTAAGAGTAAATCGTCAGGCGAGCTCTCCAAGGTCAGTGAACCAGCTAAAGCGACGTCAGCAGATGGTGCATTGGAAGACTTTGAAGATAGAATTAGAAGAAAAATGTCAGGTGAATCAGCCAGTAGGAGATCATCTCAAGAATCGTCGGAGGCTATGAAAGAAAAGATTAGAAAGAAATTGGCAGGTGTATCGGCCAGTAGAACATCTCAACAAAATGTTTCACCGACCATTGATGAAAACATTTGGAAGAAATTGGCGGGTGAATCAGATATTGTAACATCTCAGGATGCTATGGATACAAAGATTAGGAGTAAATTGTCAGACGAGCCATCTGGTAGAACCAACAGTGAAGCAAGCCCAGCTCTAGATCAATGTGTGAATCCAGCTCACAATGTTATTGATGGCAGGCAGGATGATGTCTTGGGCAAATTGGTGGAGTCCAAATTCCAGCAGCGATTGGGGACAGAGATCAATGCTGAAAGTCAGTCTGCGCCAACTGTGCAGGAGAATACATCAGGCATTCAAAACGATGGCATCGTTGCCGACGAGAGAATAACAATTTTTCAGAGAGATGTCAACACTACTGTTGAGGCCGAAACTGATGTGGATGCCGCTTCCAATCCCAACATCGAGCAAGACAGTGACAGTGACACAGAATCAAGCGACGATGAAGCAATGGTGAGAGGGATGTTGGAGATGTTATTGGAAGTCGCAGGAGTTGAGTTGGACCCTGCCACCGAAAGCGATTTAACTGCACATGATCAACATAAGGGAGATGGGCCAGAAACTACTGCTGACATATCCACTGGGGTGCAACATGCAGTTAGCACAGATAAAAGGCCAGAGCCAATGCAGAATAAGGTGATGGCTGCTGAATCATCTGCTAAAGAGTTGGCTCACAGAAATAAAGAGGCTGGTGCGACTGGCGGCCAATCAGAGTCCATCCAACCTCAACCCAATGATACTGCTCAAGATGAGCCAAGTCTGCAGCACCAACCAAGTGACGGTGACACTGTGTCCGATAGTAGGGAAACATTGCTTCAGAAGAAAATTGAGGCATTTTCGGTTAGGCGAGGCCAGCCCCAACCCAGTGATAGTAATGACACATTGCTTCAGAAGAAAATTGAGGTATTTTCGGTTAGGCGAGGCCAGCCCCAACCCAGTGATATCGTAGATCGGGGCCTAGATGCTCGGCATCAATCGAGTAATGACGACGTAGCACCCCACAGTAGGCAATATTTGCTGCAGAAGAAAATTGAGGCTTTCTCAGATTGCCAAGGCCAATCCCAACCCAGTGCTACCGGAGAAGGTGAACCAAATGTTCAGCATCGATCAAGCAATGGTGATGGTACAAAACCGCGTAACAATGAATCCATATTGCAGAAGAAAATTGAGGCTTTCTCAGATCGCCAAGGCCAATCCCAACCCAGTGCTACCGGAGAAGGTGGACTAAATGCTCAGCATCAAGCAAGCAATGGTGATGGTACAAAACCACGTAATAGGGAATCCATGTTGCAGAAGAAAGTTGAGGAATTTTCGGATTGTCGAGGCCAACCTCAACCCAGTGATAATTGTGCAGAAGGTGGGCCAGATGCTCGGCATCGATCAATCAATTATGATGGTGCCACATCCCACAGTAGGCGATCCTTGTTGCAGAAAAAACTCGAGTCATTCCAAACAGCATCAAATCCCATCCACCATAACGCCAAAAACAATGGCAGGAGCAACCCTTGGAGCAACACAGCCACAGACTTGTCCACCAAGTCCAGCAGACGACGAAAATATCCTAAAATGAAGACCACAGTGGATGCCATCATGGAGGTTTTATCTTGGACCAATACATCACGGCTGGATGTTGAAATTGCGCTGAGAGCAGCAAACGGGGATCGAGAGAGGGCAACTGAAAATCTGTTGTCATCTTTGAGTTTTGAGCAACTGTGAGCCCAGCTGAATCAATGTAACCCTCCATGAATTAATAGATAATTGTAATATTGATACAGTTTTAACAGTGCGAAATTAATTGCAATGATGATCTACCAATTGTGGCATCACTTGCAATATCAATTCCTTTGTCAATAGCAATGTCGTTTGGAAAATCGATCAAGATCTTGATCATGATAATCGATTGCAATATCGATTGTGACATTATAAATTGCAGTCCAGGCCATCAGATTCACACATGTACACAGTTCTCACCATAGAATCAAGTATCGACGCTGTCGACCAAGTTCGCGCTTGCTCCGATTGATACACACAGCAAATCAAGCACTCACGCTAGTGCCCCCAGTCCAGTACCACCCACAGACCGCCCCAGCCCAGCAAACCCAGCTTCACGGCCCCATGAGCACCTGTGTACTAGGCATTGTCCCAGGCACCACCGGCTCGCCCAAGCAAGCATGAGCCCAGTGCCCCACCACTCCCCAAGCCACATTGATGCTGAGGGCACCATTAGGTCCAACCCCGAATCAATTCTTGTTTCACCTTCGCCCACTATCCAGTACCTCGACATCGTCTCAGGAGCTCTCCTCGATGGCCTCCTTCACCTCACCCACGAGTTCTTCCATCTGCTCCTTGTCAAGCTCGCCCTCCACGAAGGCCTTCGCGATCTGATGCTTGGTCATTTCCTCCCTCTCATCCTGCTCGGACACGCATTGCTCCAGGGCCTCATCATCCTCTGTTTTGAGGCGTACGCCATCCTCGACGGTTGGGCCTGCACCAACTGCTCTGCGAGTCAACGGAGGCTCCTTGTGACTCTGGCGCCACGAGGATCCCCCCCTTGGCCCCGGCATCGACGGGGAGGATCGCTGGGGCTCCATTGTCGGCTTCCTGTCCCGCCAGTGCATCGACCTCCAAATCCTCCGGCTTTTCAGCCTCCTCACTCCTCACCCTCTCCCTCGACGACATTCACCATCCCGCCCCCCGATGTGTTCGCATCGCTCTCCACTGCTGCTTTGTTCCCCCCTGGAACACCAGTGCGTCTTCGAGCCCGCCTTGAACCGATTTCGTGAGGATGTCCATCGAGGCCATCACCAGTTCCTGCACGATCCTCGTCTCTCCCCTGCAGCCTTGCCCACAACTTCTCCGTCGCCCCCTGCTTCCTTGAAAACTTCAGTTGCCTCCAAGGATGTCGACCGTCTCCAATTCCGCGGCCTGCAGCTCCTGAGCCACAAGGGGCGCCTATTCTGCCCTCTCCTGCCCCCTTCGCGAGCGCCGTCTTCGCTTCAACGGCGTCCTCCTCGCCCACCGAAGGGGACGCGATGTAGCGCCGCTGTCTGCAGCCCCCATCCCGTCCTTCATCGGATCGCCCTTGTGAAAATTATCCCTCATCGTCAATGTGGCCCACTATGCAAGGCCCGCCGTTTGTTGCCACTGTGGTGGCTGAACTCATATCAGCAGCATCGCCGGTCGGTCCACTGGCCGCGCTTCAAAAAATTGGCACGTGGCAGACGCAGAGCCGTTCCAGGACAGGGGCCCGGCTCCGCTGCTTGCGCATCCTGAGCGATGGACGATGACGGAGTCTACACCGCGCGTTCCGGCCGCGCTTCCAGGCCGACCCTCGCCCCTCGCTCCACTCTCCGCTAATACCCGCGCCCGCTACATACAATACGCTCGCTCGATTTTGTGGTGCGATCTTGGATCAGGTCTGCCGCTGACTGCCGCGGGGGGGTGACTGAACTCCTGTCACAGCAACAACGCTTGCCACTCCGCCCCCGCCGGCCGCGATGCCACGCCACCTGGCACAAGAGATCGGGGCCCGGCACCGCTGCTTGCCCATCCTAAAAGCGATGAGGGCCCCATCCAATCATGCATGCAGGGGGTCCAGAGGGTCCATCCGGTCCGTCCACTGTCCGTCATCGTGCATCGTGCATCGTGCACTCGTGCATTCAAGAAGAAGTATTGTAGGATTCTGTGATTCAATGCGTGAAATACATAAAAAGGTGAAATAAGTTTTACGAAGAGTTACGCGTTGGAAGGTTGGAAGCTAGCGTAAACTCTCGAGTCGAAAAGGTGGCGAGAATGATTAATGAATAAACTTCAACTGTTGTATTTTGGTAAACGCTATTTTCGATTTGTTGCCGTCAAGTGTATTGTAAATTGTGTAAGCAACAAGCAAGAAGTGAGCGCCGAACGCTGTGAACGCTGCACGCCGAACAACGCAAAATGCTAACGCCGGAACGCCGAACTCACTTTGGTCGCCCCATAGACAAGTCGTTCAGTCTTGGAGGCCAAGGAGAGGCCACACCTACTCCCTGCCCTCTCGTGCCCGACAGGACATTCACAACCAACGGCAGGTGGCAACGGACAAGCGGCTGCAGCAGTGCAGGCGGCACAGGGACGCCGCCCATCAACCGGACGTCGAGCGTGCGAGCGTGCCATGCACAACGCTCCCCATTGCAATCTTGACTACAGGTGCCCCAGACTTGCTTTGTGACCGGGGGGTGAGGAGAAGCTCTACAAACCATTTGCAATGGCAATTACAACCATGAGTTCATCCACCATGCCCCCTTGCCTCCTGCTCCGCGGATCCATCGTTGCGGCCGCCCTACTCACCTCGGCCGACGCCGAATTTAACTACGAGACGGGCCGTCGCGTCCACGAGCGCCTATCCACCTTCATGGGAGCGCCCATGCAGGCCCTGCACATGGCCGAGAGCTATCGGAGCAACGGGGGCTTCCTGCCCCACGACCTCGCGGCGTCCGGACGCGATCCCTACCTTCGCTGGAACTCGGCGCTCTCCGAGACGTATCCATCGTTTCAGAGCGTGTATTATGGGCTGGAGGACGGGACCTTCGTGGGACACGGTCGTTACGGCGTCGATGCCATGTACCGGGAGCCAGGACACTCAGGGTATGAGATTGCGATTGATGACGACGATGGACTCGAGCACGCCGTGGACCCGGCGATGGACAAGCACTACCGGACGTGCGTGAACGAGATCGAGGACGGCGTGCCATGCAAGATGAAGCCGGGCGGGTCTTACACGCAATGCACAGCTCCTCATCCGGACGCCACCAGTGCCAGCATGTTCGACTGCGCTTTGAAGAAATGCCCGGACGTTAACTCTCAACGCAATTGCGACGTCCTGGCTAACAAGACGGAGAGGATGGATTGCGACTCCAGCATAAAATGGTGCCCATCTTACGTCATCACGGAGGCCCCGGAGAATGCGACCCTGGGCTACGTCCCGAGGTCCATGATCTGCATTGATCGATCGGGAGTCCCCGACCAGGATCCGGGCAAGACAAAAAAAGTGAACCAGGAAGGACTTGGGACGTGCTATTATGACGACGGAGCGACTCCGGTGAATAGGACCGTGCCGGGTGACTTTGCATACTGTGGCGGCAATGGCCAGGTTTGTGACGATACGTTTGTCGGAGGCTGGAAGTCGAGGGACTATGATCCAAGGGTGAGAAATGGAGTGATGGTCAGGGTGATTTATCTTTTTGCATTCCTGCAGTACGTAGCGGCTCATCATCATTCTGCTCGTAAAACTCACCAACATTCAGTGGCGATACTGGTACATTGACACCAAGAACCTTCAGAAGCCCAACTGGAGCCCCCCTCAACCTTACTTCATGGGGTGAGTCATATGATGACACTATTTTCTATTCATATATTCTTTTCACATTCACAATCCATGATGATTTCTTCTCGGCCGTAGGATAAATATTGGCACCTCCTATAGCATCCCTCTATACTCGACACAGGATGATGGCCGGGAAGCGTTCGTGGGAGTGATGGCCGCTGACATCACCCTCGGAAGGATCACCGAGTTCCTTCGTGAGGACTTTGGGGACACCTCGACCGTTGTGGCAATATTTGAACAGAAGGAACCACACTACATGATCGCCAGCTCCACACCTGGCGACAACTATAAATTGGTGCTAACCAAGAATAATTCAAAGCCCTGCATTGGGAGGCCCTCTGACGGGAGCTGCAAAGCTGTTCGGACGCCAGCCGCAGAGTTTCCAGACGGGGGTGTGGTGAACGCATTTATAGGGCAGAAGAAGGAGGGATTTCCTGAGTCGAGGCTCGTGGCGACTGAGACGGTGAACGAGCAGGGTGTACTGTATGCGACCCAATCCAAGGCCTTCTCCATTGATGACGCTGAGCTAGACTGGACGATAATGATCATGTCACCGATCGAGACCGACACAAGGGATACGATTGTACCAGGGGAACCATTGTTTGGTACATTTGTTGCCCTCGCTATTTTGGGTTTCATCATTTGCATGGCCTTGGTTGCACTTCTCTATCGTCACCGAAAGCAGAGGGAAGTCGTTTTCAGCGATTGGAGGTTCATGAGTTTCTTTGTTGGGGGATGTGCCATGCTGAATGCATCTTGTTTGTCCTTTCTGGGAGCGAATACTGACGGGCTATGTCTGACAAGAATGTGGCTCCCGCATTTTTTCTGCGTATTCTCTTTATCATTTCTCCTTGTCAAGACTTATCGTGTCTCGCGGCTCCTTGGGGCTGGACTGAGGAGGATGAGGATATCACATGCCCAGACTGCCCGTTGGGCTCTTCCGTTCATTGGTTTGCAATGTGCCATCTTGCTTATATTCACATTCGTTGATCCATACAAGCAAAAAGAAATCATCGACATTCAAGGGTCCAAAATCACACATCGCTACATCTGCGCCCATGAGACATCCGCATTTTTCATTGTAACGTTGATATTGATATATGAAGGTGGTTTAGTTCTGGTTGGCTGTGTGTTGGCGTTCAAGGTTCGCAACCTCAGAGGTAGAAGAAACACTGTTTACCTATTTGTGTTGGTGATCACAGTTTATTTCTCATTCTATCGTGTTGCACCTCTGTCTGTGGTTAGATGAATTCAATGAATCGAAACAGATCATATTGGTAATGTACGATACTGCAGTTATCGGAAGTGTCGCTCTGGTCGTGTTGCAAACGGTGGAATCGTACCAGTCTACCGAGCGAATGTTGCTCATGCTCGCAACCTTCTGGATAACATGCTTTGCCAGTTTAGTATTTGTGATACCGAGGTTGATCCAAGTACGAAACCGGCAGACTCAGAATCGTAATGGACTCAACAGTGGGCACCAGGTGATGGTCACTGGTCTGGCCACCAGTGGGGGATATAATAGTGCCCACAAGCCTAGGATAGCCGATGGTGCATCTGACATTGGTAGTGAACACAAGTCTAGGACATCTGATGCATCTGCAATCAAGCCAAATACAGCACCTGTCAAATCAAATGAATCAACTGAGCAAAGTGGGCAAACCGAGCAAACTGCGAGAGTATCGTGGGGTAATATAGAATTGTCAGGCCAACAAACTGCCTCAAAAGAAGAAACCACGAAAGTAGTGACTGCAGCAACTGTTGGATCGAGAGATGTAGAAGCACCTCAGGAGGTGGCAGGCAAATGTGAGAATACGCCAGTTTGAACGAGCTCGATTCTAGAGTTTTAAACTTCCTACA
>JALLBE010001645.1:0-16476 GCA_036939795.1 Thalassiosira mediterranea | reverse complement strand
GCTAACTTTTGTCTAGGTAAAATAGGGTGGAGAGACGCGCGTAAATCGAAGTGTCCGATCTACGTAGAAACCTTTCCAACTAGGAAAAAAAGACCCCGGTCGCTCTAAGTTGTGCATTTCACTTGGAGAAGGTTGTATTTTTTGTGTGAGTTGGTTTCATCCTTTCTCTGTATTTAGCTGAATTGTTAGGCTACTGTTTACTGTTTACAGTGCTTGTTTGGGTTAGGGCTCTCATGAAAAGATAAGTAAGCAGTCTTTGTTTCTTTTGAGGACTGGAAGAGTCATTATTCTTTTTAATGTCATTCAGTTTCTTTCAGTTACTAATGTTCCTTGCTGCTTCATCATACGAACACAAGCTTAGGCTCTGGTGCAGCGGAATTAATTGGAATTGGAAGTGTGATATCTGGTTTTTGTTGAAAAAAATCTTCTGTTGCTTGTGATTTTGGATAGTACTAGCTCCCTCGCAGGCCTTCCGGGCAGACATTATTGTTCTCACAATTAATACAACCACAGCATGTCTGCACACTTGGGCATACAATCCAATGTGAGTCACTCCTCCAATTGACCAAATGTACAAAAATGCTCAGGTTTGAGCCAATCCGACACGACAACCAAAAAACGGTTCAATGAGACCTTCTCCCCTGACCAAGATTTGTCCCTCCAGAATCATTTGCTGGCTGGTAAACAGCAAACAGCATGCAGCAATTGAAATTGCTACAGATTGTCATTATCACAGAGCAATCAAACAGCTCCCAGACCCCAAGCTTCACAAAAATTCACCGGCCATCTCCCCCCGACCCTGAAAAATTGCACGTGATCCCCATTTGCAATAACAATAAACGTGCCACATTGTCCATCATTGAGTTGGCCTGTGACCCCATTCCATACCAATGTCACCGCGATGATACAGCCCACTCTTCCTCCTGACACTATCGATTCGTTCATTCTACACGATACACCCCTTTGAACATTTGACATCAAATGCTCAGCCCATTGACTTCCAGCATAGCAATGGACGATGCCACATTGCCACCTTCGATATCATTGGAGGTAGCCGTCATCGTCATCTTCATCTTCGCCATTACCGTTAAAGTGAGGGGCGTCCTTGTCAGGATGCATCCAAGGAAATCACTTTAGAAATGCTCCAGGAAAACAAATAAAAGGACAGTGAGAGATGAAATTAAAAATGACATCATGATGCCACTGGTGAGTCAAAGAGAAAATGAGACCGCCACAAGACAAAGACGACGGGAGAAAAAAGGTGAGAACGAAACCATGCTACGCCCCAACAACAGAACAGCATTGAGGACACGATGGTACAGCAATGCCACCCTGATGGCATGGCAACAACAATGATGACGCCATTGCTGGGTTTGTGGCGACAACGAGAACGACAGTTGCATCTCCGTTGATTGCAATAAAAAAAATAACAAGAGAATCCTCCACAAAATTATAATTGCTGAAGGGGCTACTGGGGCCAATCCTATGGCTCTGCCTTGGGTCCAGGGGTCTCGATGGGTCAACGGGCCATAGTGGACAAGTGAATGGCCATCACACCTGTCTGGCGGAGAGGGGCGGAGGCGTCATTGTGGCTCATCTTGGTTGCGAATGTGATCGCTCGCTTTGCCCATGTTGTTTATGAAGGGAATTATGAGTAGGGTAGGAGGGAATAATAAATCGGGATAATTTAAAAAAGGTCAAAGCCAGAGAGTTGGCACAGGTAAATTTTAAATTCATTTATTAATTTCTTCATGAAAAGGTTGTACCTGTACATACACCAACGCCAACGTAACATCCAATCCGTAGATTTTCCGTCTGAATCCGATAGAGCTAGAGCAGACCAATGTGATGCTGTTCAATGCATCCTTCACCATACCTACTTGCCAAGACGAAGATAATTTTAGTCTATGTTACTGCTACACAAGCAATACCTGCAATACCAATGCATGCACATGCACATCTCTGGTGATTGAGTGTTACTAGTTGTTGCATTCCTAGATCTTGCATCACTCGTGTCACAAGCCCCCGGAACTTGGAACACATCAATGCCGATGCTCCTGTGGAAAATGGCGGTGCCTCTCAGTCAACCTCATGCATGCATGCATTGGTACCATGCACTTACCTACCTATGGGCTTGCTCTGCTTGCTTGTGATGGATTGGAGCCAAGTTGATGGGAGCGATCGAGGAGGGCAGAATGCAGTTGAATGTTCCACAAGCTGCCCGAAGACAAACGAAGATTCAAAAACAGCCGGCTCAATCATGCATCTGCGCATTTATTTGCCTGAAATTTGACCGAAGATTCCATTCTTCCTCCTGCGCCGTCTGTCCGTAGTCATCCCCAAGGAAAAATCACCCGCCCGCGCCAATCAACACAAGGGCGCGGGAATTATAAAGATCCGACGACTGGGACCGTCCGATGGAAAGATATCCTGAAATCTTTCAACGTAGGAACTCAATATGAATGACGGGTGATCGGAGAGTTCATCATTCAAAAGAGAAGGGGGCCAACAAGCAACAAGTGGAAGGAAGAAGCAAAGCACGGGGAAAGCAAGGGGCCGCGCGGGGCGGAATACAAGTGCGCGATGAAAAATTTGGGAATGCAGCAATGGGGGAACATCTCTCTCTGGAATGAAATGTGCCATGAATCACGCTTGGATTCGGCGTTGAGATCCATCGAGAGGAGAGGAGATTTGCCATCAGAGCCAAGTAGCAAGAAGAGAAGAGTCGAGGAGATTGCTTTGCCATTTCGATTGGATGGCATCGAGGGCATTGGCATACCAGGCTCTGGCATAATCCATCAAATAATTGACGTCATTTATTTCTCCTCTTCACTTTTTCTCAACGACAAAGAGCAAAGGGTGATAGCAGGATGGCTTCGTATCAGCAGGGTGGCGCGGTGAACCGCGGTGAGTTTCCCGCCTCGTCGGCGGCCTATCGGATCAGTCGGATGGGCCTGATCGCATTGCTGGTCTTTATGTCGGAGTTGGAACCTTTCTTGGATCCGTCGGTGCAAGACGATGGAGTCGCGAGGGAGGACGCCGTCGGAGGGCGAGGGATGTTCTCGTGTAGGACGCAGGACATGACAGCACAGGGCAATCGAATGAGGGCGTCTGCCACGCGGTGGTGGCATCATGTTGGGCGATGGGCCGCTGGACGGACGGCTATGTTGGCTTGTGACATTACCCCAAAACCTGTTATCTTTCCATCGCCGAACGACTGTTGCAGTGTTGGACATAACTGCGGCGTTGGAGTCGTCATGCTGGAGCGAGTGCGGCGGCGTCAAATCCGATCGAGAGGAGTGGCTCCTGGCCACAATGCACGCCTTGATNGACGATGAGGTCGGTGGCACATGCGAAGTGCACATCAAAATTCTCTCCAAAGGTGCCATGTCGGGTGCGACGCGGAATCGCTGGAGGTGCATGACGATCAAGCCGGCGAGACACTTAGACTTGCTCTCGGGAGTGCATTTGTCGTTGATGGTCGCGGCCAAGAGAAGGCTCCGTTCCCACGGTGATGGCAGGAGCGAGTTGCAATTATCTCGTCAAGAACACGAGAGATTGTCAGGGATCTACCGAAATCCAGTTCTCGGCCCCGCGATGAGGCGTGCGCACCACCATGTCATGGTCTCTGCCTTCGTGGTTTGCACATTATTCACGACGATGATGGAATGGATTACATGCTACGTATCACAGCCGCTTCTTTTGACTTCGCCTGCTTTTGGACATTTGTTCCTTTTCATCCTGTTGACCATCTGGCACTTCGACACATCTTGTGCTCATTCGAGCGTCATGAGCCATTTTGTTGAATGACATTGATTTCATTTTCATGACTATTTCGACAATGAACACATCTCATGCCATCCTTCGCTATACTTCAACTGCATCTCTCGATCGTCGAAATTGATCTCTCCATACAAATTATCAGACGAGGAGTCGGAACCCCTTCAGGGCCACTTCTCCGTCCACGATCGTAACGCCTCCAACGGCGGCTCCTCGTGGAAGAAATGGGGTCTCGCGGCGGCCGCCGTGGCCCTTCTCGGCTACGCGGCCATGAACCACTCCTCGGCTTCGACGGAGAGTTCCGCGGCTGCCAGCGTGGACGTGCTCTCCAAGAAGCACTCCAAGTCTGGAAAGAAGAAGCACGAGCTCACCAAGGCGGAGATGAACGATGAGCTGTTCGACGAGAGCCGTGAGTTTACAGTTGATCCATTGATCAGAGTGTATGGACTTTTCTTTTACATTGACTGGTGAACACATTCTCTGTTAACATTGCAACTAACGCTGTCACACACACGATCCTCGCACTATGACTCCCGGTGGTGCCGTGTAAAACGACTGGAATGCAACACTGACTGATTCCGCTGCCAGGCCGCTACGTCCTCCATGACTTCGACTCGCGCTCTCCCGTGTCCAACTTCCTGCCCGGTGTGGCTGGAGTCTTCGGCAAGCCCGTCTGGTCCTTCTACGTCAACCGCGGGCAGGGCATTGCCTCCTTCGGCCTGGCCTCCAAGGACTATCCCCTCCTCGAGTTCAGCTCCGCTAACAAGGCCTACCAGGTGGCCCCCTACGTGGGATTCCGTACCTTCCTCCAGGGTAGCCGCGGAAAGAAGGATGGCACGAGCTTCCTCATCGAGCCGTTCAGCCCCGCCAACGCCAAGATTGAGGGAGTGGACGACGACGACAAGCCGACCCGTATCATGTACGTGGGAACCAACGAGATGGAGATCACCGAGGAGGACGAGGTCCATGGCGTCGACACCTCCGTAACCTACTTCGTCCTGCCCGAAGAGGACTTTGCCGCCCTCGTGCGTAAGACCACCATTACCAACTCGGGAGACGACGACCTCACCCTATCGGCCCTCGACGGATTGGCCCGCCTTGAGCCCACTGGAGGCAAGCTGCAGTGGGGACTGAAGAACATTGGCAGGACGCTCGAGGGTTGGATGGGCGTGTACCATGCCGATGACACGCTGCACATGCCGTTTTACAGGATGAGTACCGAGCCCTCTGATGAGGCTTCCGTGAAGATCGAGAAGGCTGGACACTACTGCATATCGTGAGTGACATGATGTGGCATCTTTCCTGTAGTGTTGACGATCCAAACTTGCTTATTCATCGTTCAAATCGTGACGTTTCTCTGTCCGCAGCTTCGTTGAAAGCACCGGCGAGTTGTTGCCTATCGTCTTCGACACTGAGAAGGTCTTTGGCTTCTCCACCACTCTGCAGGTGCCAAATGGTCTCATCGCCGCTGGCTCCATCGAGAAAATCGTATCTAACCCTCAGTACGGCGATGCCAAGACTTCGTCTGCCTTCGCTGCCCTCCAGGGCGTCACTCTTGCCCCTGGCGAGAGCATCACTGTCACCTCGTTCTATGGCGAGGCTGAGGCCATTGAGGAGCTCCCCAAGATCGCCAAGAAGATCTCCTCGGATGGCTTCGCCGAGGACAAGCTCGACCGCGCCCGTGAACTCATGAACGAGCTCACCTCCTCTGTTGAGACTCACACCGCCAACCACCTCTTTAACGGCGCTGTCAAGCAGCAGTACCTTGACAACAGTCTTCGTGGTGGCATGCCCGTCATCCTTGGAGAGTTGGACGAAGAGTCCCGCAGCTCCAACGCCGACGAGGACCCCCGCCTGAAGGTCTACCACGTCTTCAGCCGCATTCACGGCGATCTCGAGCGTGACTACAACGACTTCAACATTGACCCCACCTACTTCTCGCAGGGACCTGGAAACTACCGTGATGTTGCCCAGAACAGGCGTAATGACGTAGTCTTCTCACCCCGTATTGGCGCCTTCGTGGTCAAGCAGTTTCTCAGCTTCATCCAGGCTGACGGGTACGAACCGCTCACTGTTGAGGCTGTGGCCTATTTGGTGCAGGATCCAGCGCAGGCTGCTCGCGTGGCTGGACACATTGGAAAGGACGAGGGATCGGTGGGAGTCATCCAGGCTATTATCGGCGGAGGCACCTTCCGTCCCGGTCAGCTCTTCACGCTCTTTGAGCAGATTGGCGTCAACATGACCGTGTCGAAGGAAGAGGCGATCAACGAGATCATGGCCATCGCGGACGAGACCCCCATGGCCGTGTATGGATCTGGATACTGGGCTGACCACTGGGAGTACTACCTCGACCTCATTGAGGCCTACACGAGCATCTACCCCGATGGCGAGGAGGCTCTTATGTATGACACAAAGCTCCAGTACTTTTTCTCCACTGCCTCTATCAGACCCCGCAGCCAGAAGTATGTTGTGGACTACACCTTCGATGGCAAGTCCAAGCACGTCCTCCAGCTTGATGCCACTGTCTTTGACCAGGACAAGGTCAAGGAACAGGCGGCCTTCAAGAACACAACGACTGGACTCATTGCGAACGAGGCCAACTGGCAGAGGACTGGAGAAGGCGGAAAGGGACGCGCGTTCAAGAGCTCGGCCATCACCAAACTCTTCCTCCTGGGCGCCATCAAGTTCGCGACGCGCGATGCCTACGGAATGGGTATTGAGTACGAGGGTGGCCGTCCTGGATGGAACGACGCCATGAACGGTTTGGCCGGGTGAGTTTTCTTGGAAATGGCCTGAGAATTGACCCCCAGACACTTTGAGACTTTTGCTGACCCTGCTCTTACCTGTTCGTCACTTTCTTCTTGCAGTATGGTTGGATCCGGTATGCCTGAGACCTTTGAGCTTTCTGAGCTTCTGAAGTACGTCCTCAGCGTTGTCACCAAGTACCAGCGTCCGCTCGTCATCCCTGCCGAGCTCGGAGAGATGGTTGATACGATCAACGACGCACTCGAGGAATTGGAGGCCAGCGGCTACGAAGATCCCGAGGTTCTCCCCGCGGATGTTCCTGAGGAATTGTTCAAGTACTGGGTAAGTCATTTTGTCAAATCCGTCCCACTTACTTTCACACTTCTTTCAATAGTCTCACTTGTTTGCTCCCAACAGGATACTGTTGCTGCTGCTCGCGAGACTTACAGGAACGAAGTTGGTTTCTACTTCTCTGGCAAGACGACTGAAATCTCAGCTGAGGATGCCATTGACATGCTTACCAAGTGGTATGATCAGGTCCAGATTGGAGTTGGTAGGGCCATGAAGATCGGAAGCAAGGGAATTGATGATGATGGAACCAGTGGTGTCCCCCCGTCCTATTTCTCGTACAACATCACTGACTGGGTGAAGACGAAGGAGAAGAACGCGAAGGGCCTTCCTTTTGCCAACGCCCTGGCGATGAAGGTTGGAGTGTTCCCCCTCTTCCTCGAGGGACCCACCCGCTACATGAAGCTCATCAAGGATGATGAGGACAAGATGGAGGAGATGTACGAGAACGTCCTCAACTCTGGACTTCGCGATGACCAGCTGAAGATGTATTTCCTCTCTGCCGATTTGACTGGACAGAGTTATGACATGGGTCGTATGATGGCCTTCGCTGCTGGATGGCTCGAGAACCAGTCCATCTGGATGCACATGTCGTACAAGTACTACCTCCAGCTCCTTCGAGGAAAGCTCTATGACCAGTTTTACTCTGAGATGAAGGGAGGTGGAATGCTCCCCTTCATGGACCCCACTGTCTATGGACGTTCCCTCATGGAGTGCTCCTCGTTCATTGCCTCCTCTGCCTTCTCGGATCCCTCTGTGGTTGGCCGTGGCTTCCTGGCGCGTCTCTCTGGATCCACTGCCGAGTTCCTCAGCATCTGGAAGCTCATGTTCATGGGCCCCAACCCCTATTTCGTCAACGATGAGGGTGAAGTCGAGATGCAGCTCATCCCTGCCCTTCCCATTTGGCTCTTCGAGGACGGGGAGTCCGGCGCAGAAGGCAAGCGTGACGAGGACGGAAACCTCACCGTCAGCTGGAAGCTTTTCGCGTCCATCATGGTCACTTACCACAACAGTCTTGGAACAGATCTGTATGATGCTATTCCCAACAAGTATGTTGTCACCATGACTGACGGAAGCACCGTCAAGGTCGATGGTCCCAGCATTCCCACGGAGACTGCTGTCCAGATTCGCAAGTTGCTTGGTGTGGAGACTATCGACGTTTATTTCTAAATGCAGGAAGAAGAGAGTGTGGAATGTCAATGCTGGAAGTTTAGGCGCTGACAAATGGGTATCACGCTGGAGTTTTGAGTTGTATTTTTGTCAAGGCTGGAAATCCCCAATGCACGAAACACAGATGAAGGTCACTGGTGATTAGAGTTAGAAGTACTTGTGAATTGTTAGATCAATAGATTACCTATGCCCTGTGCCTTCGCCCTCAAAAGATCAAACATACAATGAACACCATATGTTCATTTTTTGGGAGGTCTTGGCTCACACCAAATATTCGCAATGCGTACAAACATTGTAAAACAAGGTCTGCATCGGTGGCCGAAGCAATGACCTTACTGTATGGCTCCTTTATATGTTGCAAGCAATGGTTATGACAATGGCTACAATGTTGTCATGGCAATACCCTGTGGCAAATGATGCACATCAATAGGTAGCCGTGGTAGTAGCTACATTGCAATACACAGGGACTCATGACCCACAAATGCTACTGTGAAAGTATGAAGTACTTTTTGGATCAAGACTCCTATGTTAATATATGGTAAAAATTTCAGATCCAATGGCAAGGATATGTATCTACCACTCACAATAGAGTTGTTACTATTTAGAGTTCGTGCATAAATACTATACAAAGGCTGCTAGGACTACGACTACGAATAACAATGTTTTATTTGTATTCTTGTCTACTGTGTCCCCCCATCATTGGGTCAGTGATCAATATGTTTCTGTGGGAATGTATTGATAATGCAAGTTTAGATTTTGGTTAGATAGAAAGTCATAAAACTGCATAACATCCTCATAATTCCTTCATGTGGACAAACTCAACACAATCTCATGTCCCACCATTCAGATGAGGAATTGAAACACATTCTGGACCAATAATTGTATGTGGACTGTGATCCTGCATTGTGCATTGTGTCATTTGTCCCAATACCAATACCTGAATAACTTGATCTATTCATTCAAGAGACCAGAAACAGAAGGGAGAGTTATTATTTCACCACTAGGTTCCATACTAAATTGTACAGAGAAAATAGCATGCTAGCTTCTTCAATCATGTCAAATTATGTGTAGGTAGACAGCAGCAGCAGATTTCATTTTGATTTTGGCTTCAAGTTTTCTTGGCGCCCACACAGAAACACGGTATACCAAAAGATACACAAATCTGAGTTCTATCCTGTAACACTATGGTCTACGGTAATCGGGGTCATAGATGATCCCCCACCAACATTCATTGCCATTGTCAAGATTGTCATCGAGCCAAGTATGATACAGCATGCAATGAGAATGAATACAGTGTGACGAAAATAGCACCACCCCCATTCCTTCCAATATCTTCACCAATGTAAGTTGTTGCTGCTCCACAAACTGATATGACATACAGTGCAACATCAGATCAACTTCTATGTTACGTTAAATCATTCTGTATTCAATGAAAAAAGTTCACCCCTATGTTTACCTATGTCTCTATTACTCTCTGCCATAATTATGTACATATGTAGGTACTCTTGAATATGTACTACTTTGTACAAAGGTCCAACGTCGTCACACGCCTGCACGAAGCTTAGATAAGATGAGCGATGATATTCGCCAAATTGAGCTTGGCAAAGAAGAAGTTCTCATTTTCCGAACACGCACGCACGAGGCACGAGATGTCGACTTGACACTACCGAAGGGTTCCGCGACATTTGCCCGATCAAT
This sequence comes from Thalassiosira mediterranea, assembly GCA_036939795.1. NCBI lineage: Eukaryota > Bacillariophyta > Thalassiosirophyceae > Thalassiosirales > Thalassiosiraceae > Thalassiosira > Thalassiosira mediterranea. Next base: position 6,735 of record JALLBE010001645.1, on the reverse strand, counting down.
AACCCCCCTATTTCTAGTCGTTGGCGGATCAAAATACGCACACTCACACCCCCTACAGTAAGATCTACGTACCATACGGTAGTGTTGATCGCCCCCCCTGGCCCGGGCACATAAATCATGAACGCCATGCCAGCATCCGCCTCCTCCTCGATGGGCTCCTCCCCCCCGTCCGCCTCCTCCTCGTCCATCTTGCTAGCCGCCCTCGCCACGGGAGCCGCGGCGGCGGCGGGATTATGGCTTCGACGAGGAGGCGGTGGCAGCGACGAGAAGCGGCTGATTAATGGGCAGAATAGGCGCCGAAAGAACAGCGGCGAGGACGACGCCGCCACCTCCTCTACGGCCGTGAGCGTCGAGGGCTCGGTCATGGTCACCCTGCCGACGTGGGCGATCGAATCCCTCAACTCCGGCTCGTCGGACGACGTCGGCACGGCGGAGCAACAATCGCTCTTCGCGCGTCGCTTCGTCACGGACGAGGAAATGATGGCGCTGGCCGTGCGAATGTCCGATCGCAACATCACCGAGGGCACCGGAGGTCCGTTCGGTGCGGCGATATTCGAACGCCATCCCCCGACCTCGCCGTCGGACCCTCCCGGGGGATACTGCACGTTGGTGAGCGTGGGCGTCAATCGCGTCGTCAGCCTCGGAAATAGCACGCTCCACGGGGAGATGGTCGCGATTCAGTTGGCGCAGCGCAGGGTGGGGAGCTACACCCTCAGATTGGGGGGGGACGGCGACGATGGCGACGGCGACGAGGACGGCCTGTTTTACGACGATTCCAAAGACGAGGGCGAGGAGGGCGCGGAGGGGGACGAGACCGTCCAAACCACCAACACCGCCAGTACCAAGAGGAGGGAACGAAAGTTCGAGCTATTCACCTCCTGCGAGCCGTGCGCCATGTGCCTCGGCGCGACTCTCTGGAGCGGAGTCTCGCGAATGGTCTGCGGCGCGACGAAGGCGGACGCCGAGGCGATAGGGTTCGACGAGGGGCCGGTGTTCGCCGAGAGCTACGAGCACCTGGAGAGGGCCGGCGTGGAGGTCGTTAGGAACGTGCTGAGGGAGGAGGCCGCGAGTGTCTTGAGGCGGTACGGACAGAGCAGCGTCATTTACAACCGTTGATCTATCTCGACGCATTGATTTGATCCGTACCACATATTGATCGATCGATTGATTGATCGAGATGATCGATTGAATGATCGAGCTGATCGAACAATGAAGGGCCGGAGATAGAGAACGTTGCAAGATGTTGCTTGCCAGATGTACATACGTGATGCATGCTGTTCCAGAGTTGCACATGGAAGACGAAGCGCTGCTAGATATAGACTGCAGGGTGCAAAATGATTGGCAAGATTTTGACTCTCGTGCTTTGGTGAGATGGAGGTGCTATTACCACATCACTTCGTTGCTATGAGACCTAACGATATACGAAACATAGCAACGGCAAGTATAACCTGATCGTTAAAAATGCCCTAACGTTGGTAGGTGCTCGAACGATTGATCATTGATCGCGCAGTAGAGGGTTGCAGTGAGGGGAGATAGACTGACTAGAGAAGGCGAGGGACTTGCTGGATGTACGCGTCGATGATGATCTACATGAGGTGATATGATTGTCAAGATGGATGTGCTATCACAACCACATGTGGGTGGCTGCAAGAAATGGATGTAGTTAGTCGAGCGACGGCAACTAAAAATACCTTATAGGCACCAGAACTGGTCGAACGATGCGTTCATTCTCCCAAGAGTGTAAGGGCAAAGCAAAGCTACAGTATTGTAGGGTATTCAATGTAAAAGTACACAAGTTATGTAGAGCAGCAGAAAGCAGAAAGCAGAAAGGCAGTATAGACTTGGATGAGAGGAGAATGACATGCAGTCGTACCATGCCTTCTTTCGAGGTAGTCTGCCGGAGGGCAAGGTATACTCACGCGCTAGTGTGTCTTTGAGCTCAATGGAAAAGATCTATGTGACAAGAATGCTTCCTTCCCGACACCTCATTCATTTCAAGAGCACTTACCTACTTGCGAAAGGTGTACTATTCATATTTTCCAATGTCAACGAATCCTCAAAAGATGAACTATGGGTTGGTCCTATGGGATGGACCTTGCCCGTTCGAAGAGTAACTACTCTTGTATTTTAATATCTCAAAGAAGTCTCAACGAGAGATGATACTGGCGATAATGATGGGCAAAGGCACAACTAAATAGGACAGCATTCGCGTTTCATAGTTGGCCACACTTGAGAGTGAGAGTGGTACTGTGAAACGTGCTACCGCTCTCGTTCTACTTACACTCACTCCTCAACCACGGTCACAACCATCAACAGACAATGTACACATTTCCCCCTTCGCACGAATAGGGTACTTTCGCTACTCGTCAAGAAATTTGGCTGTGATAACTTTGGCCGATACGCTGAATGCCATGGGGGGCCTGGAGCCGGAAGCATAACCACTCCACTAAGTACAATACTCTTCGCGCGAGAAATACGAACAAGCAACGTCCCTTTCACCCTTTGAAGCCGCTTGCGACGAACCTGGCTAGACACTACTCACACGGAGGCTGGATATGGTCGGTTGCGAAAAGAATATACCAAATAAGCAAGAGATTACTATGACTTCTCGATAGGTATCAAGGACACATGAGATGGTACAACACATTGTGCTCACAACATGTCGAGACCACTCGACTCAATCTTAATCGATCAATAGAAAGGCTTCACCCTCTTCTGTAGAGTGCACATGGTACATCACTAACCTCTCACTCGCTCGAGAGATGTGGGGTCTCCTTCAGCAGATTGCATATCTCTCGTGGTAGATGCCTGCACGTACCATATGCATACGTTCGTCCACTCTCATAGTACTCATCGGAAGAATGCGTTGCGTGATAAGACTTTTCTCGCGATCAGTGCAGCGCTAGCTTGATAAAATCTCTCATCCTCTCGATGAGTCCTACTCCAAGACGAATTGCTCACCCTTCGAGTGCTCGCTGAAGCACATCTCTCATGACCAGAACTTCTTATCAACTGGCACGAGTAGGTGGAACTGTCAAAACGCGCAAACACGACCATAGAACACTACCCATGCCCAAGCTCGTGGGACGAGTCCTGCCCTCTTCCGCTAACCCGGGGATGCACTGCGTAACTTACGTTGGGAAAAGGCATTACTAGAAGAGGAGAGTATTCGCCAAAGGAAGCGTACCTCGTAAATGGGCACAATCAAGCGGTGACTCGTCTACCCTTTGTGTAGCTGCTGAGCAATTGTTCTTCTTTTGCTGCTAGTAAGAATCCTGCCCACAAGCAAGACAAGATTTGCATTGCATCGAATAATGGAAGAATGCCAATTGGCGTGAGCGAGATCACAGTTTCCTTCACTAGAGGGCAAACTCATCACTGGCGGCTATCTACTGAACTTTATCGAAACCGGGCTATCAAAATGTTGCTAGCAACCACTGAGAGATAGTGGTTCCAGATCATACGAGATACCATTTGCTCCAACTTCGTGAAAGATGTTACATCTTTCTCGATACAATGTACAATAATCCTTCTTTCTTGGAGGGCCCTTTGCATCTCAAGAGAGACTGCACCGCACACATCTATTGGAGACGCGCACATTTATCGAAAGCTGGCACATTTTAGGCGCTCAAACAACCTCGAAGATTTAATTAAGTAACTTCAAGACACACCTTTCGTTTGCCTGCAAAACTACCTGCATCACATTCAGCTCTCTCCATACACATAATGATCCCGGGTACTGGGTATCGTATTTTTCCATATCGAATATTGGACGAGATATACATACCTGGCTAGATGCGGCCGAATGCCGAATAGATAGCCCCGCTACCAACTAGCAAAGAGCGTGCGCCAGTGCCATCTTGATATGACATTCCTCATTCCAAAGTCCACAAGGTGGGCGAACACTTGCCATTTATGCCTCAAATAAAGAGATAATATGAACAGTTAGGCAGTTACTTCGCTTCTTTTCATTCAGACCGATTGGCAGGCGAATATGAACGTTACACAGATAATCAGACTGAAGCTGACTTGGTCTCTTCACAGAATTAATTATTGATGATCTTGGCATTTAGTCCACGCGTTCTGCTGGTCAAGTGTCGAAGATCTTGAAGCCCAAAATTTGCCCCAACGATTTTGTGTCATTTGATCAGATCGAATATTGTCCACAATTCGTTAGAAACCCTACCATGCTGCTCGGAGTGTCCCACTTTGCTTCATTCAGCGCATTCCTGTACATGTCCTATAATTTGCTCCTTTGATGGTGGTGGGGGCTCAAGTAGTTCAAATCAGATTTTTAGTTTCAGTTGATGGGTTTCATTGAATCGCCTTCACCCTGATGAACGCTATCGCTGTGATGGCAATCGATATCATTTGACAGGCATATGCAACAAGAGTCGTCAAAACGTCGGGAGTGAGAAGGAGTCCCAAATATTTGAATGCGATCGTAAAGATCATTCAGCATGCCGGAGTCAGGTTAGAATTAACTTGACCACTTGCTTTTGTGCGGATCATAGTTCAGAGCCGGGTGTGCGAACATGAAACCTACCCTCCAAGTCAACTCATGACGACGAGGATTTTTCATCATTGTTGTCGTCTTTTTTACCCTTTGGGTGCCACTCAAATCCAAGCTCCTCCAGCAATGCCACGCGGTCTTCCTCCAACCATGTCTTCTTCCCCTGTTTCAGCTTGGGATACTGTGCACGTTGATTCATGACCCACCACGCTAGCTTGCGATTCTGCTTGTATCCGTGTGGAACACGGCAGTGTCCATGTTCCTGCGGATAAGACGAGAAACAGGTAGACTCATTTTAGTTATCGCAATCCAGAATCCAGACGGCGGAGCACCCGGGAGTATTACTATTCACAGTGCAATCGGTACGAACTCGTCCACATCTTTGTACTGTACCTTGTGAAACTGCTTTAACTCATCATAGCGAGTGAACCACCGTCTTTCTCTTGCTGGGAGGCTGTTTCGGTGGGAAGAACTTTCAACAAAAGCAGTAGGGGCAACCCCATTTGAGGTCAGGGCAGCATGAGGCCCCGCAAAACTGGAATCTCTTCCTTGGCTTTGATTGATACCTTGGGTATTTAGGAAGGCGGCGACCGCATCTACACCTGAGCTGCCTAGATGGCCGTTTTGCCCCCTAGCAATCTGCTGGATTATTGATTCCAGAGGGTTGGCAGACGTCACAAGTGGAGAGGACGCAGCTATATTTGGCCGCGACATCAATAGAGATGCGATGCCATTCTGGATGGCATTGTCTTGCAACATCGTCTGATCAATTGAAGTTTGGGCTTGAAACCAACCCATTTGCGGCGACGGATTCTGAGGGGCAGGTAACTGTCGAAGGAGGTTATCATTTGAGAGGCCCAGGCTCGCCAAATAGTAATTGGTAGCACTATTTTGTCGATGTAGCATACTTTGATTTTGCATTTGGTGGATCGCTTGAAGGAGTTGCAGTTCATCGCTGCTGGTCATGGGAGACATCTGAGCAGCGACAACAGGCTCGTTCTGAAGAGCGTATGTCGATTGAACAGATTGCGCGCCAGCAAGCCCCTGGATAGCTTGGGCCAGTGCCAACTGATCAGCTGGTGGCGCCACCTGCGGTTGGGGAGCCACGGAGAGCCCCGTCAGCCCTGCCACGCTCACCGACTGCAGCCGACCCACGAGTGATCCCGGGACAGTGGGGTTCGGCGGCATAGCTGGGCTTGGGCCGGGGTTTCCAGCTGGCAGTGAGAGAGTCGAGAGATTAGCAAGATTCAGCTGATTGAGAATGGAGGCTTCGCGAGATGTTTCTGGTGCAGATGCAGATGAAGTGCTATCTTGTGTAGTCTCTACGCCGAGGAGAGCACCGGGATGGACAGGCAGCAACAGAGACAACAAAGGTTGGGAATCATTTCCCAAAGCGCCAGTGGCATCTGTGTTGTCCTGTCTTCCTGGGTTCTCGTGAAGCCCCACCTCGTCCTTCTTTGCGCCACTCATCCTTCCTTTTTATGTTCGCGACAATAGCAAATGGTTATTGAGTTCTTTCACCGCGAGAGAATCGCAAGCTCCCGGCTCCCACAAGCCCGCAACTGCCCGCAAAACCAAAAGGGAGAGAAGCAACGAGAAGGATCAAGCAAGAAGGAGCGAACATTTGGTAGTTTTGAATGTTTGGAGTTTGGATTGCGTGTATTGTACAAATCAAGGAGTGGTACACCTCTCTCTGAGAGCATCCATGATCCAATGATACGATCGAGAGTCGAATCAATGCTGTGTACTTATGTATAATGTATAAGATCCCCTCTTTTATGTCTAGGTATTAGACCATTATGTAAAGCTAATGCTATTGTCACACCGCAATATTTAACATGCAACCCCTAACCCTATGTAAAGCTAATGCTATTGTCACACCGCAATATTTAACATGCAACAATTTGAAAACTACATACAGTAAATTTAATATCTTTCGGAAGGTGCACCAGTGTAATTCAACTACAGAATAGTCGTGTAACAAGTTAAACAATGCAGTAATTTTAACATCAGGAGGCCGGTGCACTGCATGTTAAATACATTGCGGCGCGACTATGTTTGCTTTTTGCTTTGATATGTAGCGCGAACGAGTACATGCATACTAAATCCTATTTACAATACACAGGCACCTACATATAAGCCTGTGGCAACGTAAACGTGCACCTTTGACTCAATACGGAAAGGTATCCACCGTATAAATTTTCGGCCAGTCTTATGTACAA
>JALLBE010001644.1:0-10233 GCA_036939795.1 Thalassiosira mediterranea | reverse complement strand
GTGGCCCCCTTTGTTCATAGTGGGTAATCATTTCCTCCTGGTTATTGTACCTAATCATCACGATATGTTTTGAAGTCAACACTCTAAGCTTGAGTGTGTGTGGTACATATCCGCCCGTGTACCTTCGTATTTCCAACTGTGAGAGGACAACCAACAGAAAAAACCATTGCTTGATGCCATGGCCATCCCCTGTGACTTTGGTATGGTAGGTACGCAATCATGTCATGATCTATTTCCCTCAGTGACGAATGGCCAGAATGAATGACACGTGAGTTGAGGACAAAATCTTGATAGACAACAAAATCATGGTGACGCGCCGGCTCAACCATGGGTTCGACGTCCATATTGTAATAGTCTAGAGTTGGTGCCACGCCCACACAACTCCACGTAGAAGACTAAGCCAGTGTTAGTAGACATTAATGAAGTGTTGTCGACTTTGTATTGCCTTTGAAACGAGGGTCTTGTACCTTCGATTCAATGTTTTTTTTTCCAAGAGGCCACCCTGGGTATAATCGTCATTCCATCGTGACGCGAAAGTCGCAGCTCGTGATGGGAGGCGGGAATCTCTCCGCGGGCTCACCACGATCGGCACCTCCCCGATTTTGCCACCGCGCGTCTATGTCTCAGAGCTCCTTCCGACGAGGCAATTTTTCACGGGATCGATCCTCCGACGGCATTCCTGAGTCCGGGACCCGATATCATCCGACTCCATAATAATAATTATTCCCTCCCATCTCTTCCTCCCTCCTCCTCCTCCTCCCGTTTCTTCTTCCCTCCATCATCATCGTCATCCTCGTCCTCCACCACCATGCTCTCCACCATGAAATTATCGTTCGTGTAAACGCACATGCTCGCCGCGATCTCCATAGCCTTCCGTGCCACCTCCTCCGCCCCCAGGTCGGGATTGTCCATCTGCGCCCGCGCGGCCGCCATCGCGAACTGACTCCCGCTCCCCACCCCCAACACGCCGTCGTGGCTCTCCAATACGTCGCCGTTTCCCGTGATCTCGAAGCTCGCCTTGGAGTCTGCGACGAGGAGGCTCGCCTCCAATCGACGGAGGTACTTGTCGGTACGCCATCCCTTGGCGAGCTCGACGCAGGATCGGGCGAGCTGTCCGGGGTATTCGTCGAGCTTGGACTCGAGGCGCTCGAGGAGGGTGAAGGCGTCGGCGGTGGCGCCGGCGAAGCCCACTATCGTGCCCCCGTCCGTGCGATTCTCCCTGCTGCCGTCGTCGCCGTTCCCGCCCTTGCCGTCCCCATCATCATCGCTCCCATCGGCCGCACCACCCTTGGCATTGGCATCATCGCCCGCATCCTCCCTCAGCTCCTCCCCGCCAACGGTCTTGGGATGGATCCTCCGAATCTTTCGTGCGTTGGGCTTCACTATGACGGATCCCATGGAGACCATGCCGTCGCCCATCATGCAAACGCGGCCGTTCTTGCGGACGCACACTATGGTCGTGCCGTGTCGCTGCGGGGAGGAGGAGCGGGAGAGGGGCGGGGTGGAGGAGAAGGCTCCCGACGATGACGTGCCGAGGGATCGGACGGCGATGGAGGAGCCGCCGCCGGTCGCCGCCGAGGCTGCGGCGGAAAGGCCGGGATGCGGCCGGGCCAGCCGCCTGGCGACGTGGGCGAGGGAGTTCATGGTGCAGGCGAGAGGTCGTCGGTCGTCGCGTCGTTGCTTCGCTCGATCGCACCGCGTTGATGATGATGTGGAACACGCGCGCGGCGGATGTGATGGATTTCGGGCGGATTCGTCCCGAATCTTCGACGTCGCGTGATCCCTTTTCGGGGCCTTACGATGGTTGAAACGGGCCTCATACCGGACATTGTAGGGCAGGTCTGCGACATATTCGGCGATAAATATGTTTGCTACATCCACATTTTGCCCCTTGTTGACATGATAAATATTGTAACATATTCAATACCATTGATCGCCAATAAAATATTAGAACCCGTAGTTGCCCCGAGGGTGCCCGTTTCCGTTAATGCCAACGACGAAGAAAAATGCCACAATATTTCCAACGAGCACGACCCGACACCGACGATCGAGTCGAACGACGACGATGAGGTGGATGAGGTGAAGGTGAAGGTGAAGCAGGAGCGGAAGCGAGGAACGTCGACGCTCCGTACCGTCGCCATGGCGTCCTCCGCCTACGCGGACGTCCGCGCGGCGATCGCCGACGGGGGTGGATCCGACGCCCAGCGCGTGGAGGTGAACCAGCGCGCTCTCATCGACAAGATCCTCGCCCGCTACGCGTCCGCGGGGGCCGTCTACCGGGAGCTCCTCCAGAATTCCAACGATGCCGAGGCGACCACGGCCGAGATCATCATGACCACCTCCTCCTCCTCCGGCGCCGCCGGCAGCGGCGATGGGGGGGATAACAACTTCGCCAACGCAACCGCATCCGGAAACGCCGCCCCCAAAAAAGACCTGGTCACACAGGTGATCTACCGAAACGACGGCCTCCCCTTCCGTCCGCAGGATTGGGCCCGACTCCGGAAGATCGCCGAGGGCAATCCCGACGAATCGAAGGTGGGAGCGTTCGGCGTGGGGGCCTATACTATGTTCAGCGTATGCGAGGAGCCGGTGGTCGTGAGCGGACCGAGGGGGGAGGAGGAGGCGATGGCGTTCTTTTGGAGGGGGGATGGACTCTGGTGAGTGAAGGTGGATGGTGTGGTGGTGTAGATGGTGTGTAGTGTGGTGGATCTGGAGGGTGCGATATCTTTACTCTGGTGCATCGGAGCGGCCTTCGTGTGGTGCGAATGAGGAGACCGAGCGGGCGCGGCCGAATGGAGGAAGACGGAGGCGCGCAGAAGTTGTTATTCCGGTTTGCAGGGACACCCACCTAGCTCATCGTGCAACGGTATGTATGTGAGGCCGCCTGGGCGAAATGTGGGCCATCTGCGATGGATCGGCGTTTCGGAGCGTTGCATGCACGGCCGTATTCTGATCTTTGGCTATCCAGTTAGTGGTGGTATGCCGACTCATTTCCATTTGAGACCATATCACATTATGTAATTTCGTGTGCTAACGGAGATTTCCTTCGGATTTACGCGCCAGGACCAAAACCGGAAAGGCGCCGGAGGGCATCGTCAACATGAGCGCCTCCCTCGGCGCCGGCGAAGACGACGAGACCAACTGGACGTCCTTCATGCTCCCGTCCCGCGATCCCTACCCACTCCCGGACCTGGTCGAATTCGGCCAGTTCCTCGCGGCGTCGCTGACGTTCACCCAGTGCCTCCAAAACGTGCGCGTGTACGTCGACAACGCGCTGCAGCTGGACATAAAGAAGAGCGTATTGGAGTCGCACACGATCGTGGCCCCGAGGGCGAGCTCGTGGTGGAAGAACGACGGCGCCGCCACGAGCTCGAGCACCGGGATGTTCTCGTTCGGGAGGGGATCGGACCTGACGCAGACGTCGGTGCAGATNGATCACCGACTCGTTCGCGCCGTCCCCCGGCTCCGGGCGCGTCTTCATAGGGTTCCGCACCTCCCAGACCACCGGGCTGGGGATACACCTCGCGGCGCCCCTCCTCCCCACCGTCGAGCGGGAGGCCATCGACTTCGTCGACGCGGCGTTGCGCGAGTACAACTCGGAGCTGCTCGAGATGAGCGGAATGCTCATGAGGCTCGCGCTGGAGCACGAGATGGGACGGATAGGCGTCGCCTGGGAAAGGGGCAAGGAGGAGAGGGACGCGTGGGAGGCGACGCGAGAGGAGGAGAGGAAGAAGGAGAGGGTCAAGGAGAAGGAGGAGGAATTGAAGAAGAGGATATTGGCCGAGAAGGAGGCCGCCGAGGCGAAGGAGGAATCGACGACCATCTCGTCGAGCCTGTTCAGCTTCGCGACGTTCATGGCCCGGGGGGTCAAGAATACGGTCACCGAGGTCGTCAAGGCGGTGCCCGACATCCTGGTGGGCGAGGACGACGAGACCACGGAACTGCTGAACCCGACGGACGACAGGCCCCTGTGCATGGAGGAGAGGGACGCGATACTGCTCATGAGGGCGTACTGTCCCCAGCAATCGACGCCGGACTCGTTGGTCGGGCAGTGCCTCGCGAGGGGCTTCGTTAGGTGCCTCCCCTCCTCGATGCCGCCGGTGCTCACGGCCGGGGGGGTCGTGCGGGGCAGCGACGCGAAGCTGCCCAGCCACGGCATGGAGGCGTTCGGGTTCGACAACGTCGTGAGGCGCGTGATGCTGGCCAATGCGAAGGAGTACCATTCGCTGACCGCCGCCGTGCCCACCCTGACGATCGACGACCTGGTCCAGTCCTTGAGGGGCCGGGTGTTGGAGGAAAAGACGTTGGTCCGTCTGCTCAAGTGGTGGCCGAAGGTATGCCGCGTGGAACGCCACCTGGAGAGATATGGCACGCGACTCAAGGAGGCCATTCGATTCGAACCGTCGGCGGTTGATGTCAATGGCGTTGCAAACAAATCTCCCGAAGCTGCCGATGAAGTGCAGGTGGCCCGGGTGGTCAGATTAGATTCAATTCTTTATTATACTCCGAGCAAGCTTCTCGAGCTCCCTCTACCGGACGCGTCGTTTCACCCCGCTCTGCAGAAGGAGATTGGGCTGCGAATACTCGAGAACAAAGTTTATCAACATTGGTTCTCGTCGCTGCCGTTCGACATATGGGCTTCCTTCATATCGCAGCATCACTGTCTGACCAAAGCGGAACCTGCAGATGTCAACGTGCTGGTTTTGGTGGTTTTGAGCAAGCACTACGACTCACTAGAGGGAACCATGGCAAAGAGGCGGTTTGTGCAACTGTTGCCGACAGACTCTCCCTGCCTGCCATTCGACACTGATGGTACCAGCACGGACGAGGAAGCCTCGTCCAAGCGTCATGCCATCCCCAGCGAGCTCTACCTAGCATCCTCGGACCTGTCTGCATTCGCAGGTGTGGGAGTGTTCCACAAAGTGTCCAAACGGCTTTCGAAGGCGGGTGTCTCTGATGCTTTCTTGCTCGCATTGGGTGTTGTAAGTACCAAAACGTCGCCACGCATTTTCCTTAAGTTACTGTCTCCATCTCACCATCCTGCCTCGTCAACCCGACCCTCCTTTCTTGCCACGACACCGGTAGAGAACAACAATATCAATAGACTATTTATTTCTTCACCTTGACACGTTGCGTTGGAATACAAACCCAAAGCCATTGATTAAGTATCTCGTCGAAGCAGAACTGAGCAACGCTGATTTGCTAAAGCTTCGAAGCACCCAGTATCTGCCTGCCGAAAATGACCAAAACGTCTATGCCCCATCAGAACTGTACATAAAAAACAATGACCTCAAAACATTCCCTTTCGTGCGATTCCTACAATGGCCTGCATCGGAAGGAATGCCGAAGGCTCACCGAGACTTCCTGATAAAGCTAGGCGTCAGGGTTGATCCTCCTATATCTGCTGTGATGGGATTTTTGGACGCAGAGAGCAAGAAGGATGCCAATGAAAGGGATGAAAAAGTCTACACTGCAGCTCTGGAGTTTTTGACCCAACGATTGGGCCCGCAGGGGATGTACGAAAAAGACTTTTCCAGGTACAGGAGCATTAAGTTCCTTCCATGTATACGGCAGAATTTGGAGACTGGCGAGGTCATTAAAGAGATGCAATCCCCGACTGGTGAGTAGACGCCGACAGTCATATTGACCCTGCTGTTGCTGATACGTGCTGAACCTCGTCTATGGACGTTTCTTTAGCCTGTTACTACAATCCAAGTGCTCTCGTCATGGGTTTCAGCACACTTGACCCACAGCTTGACACTGTTCACATTGGGCTGAGGACCAAGTGCAGCAAGGATCCATCTTGTCAGATATTGGTCAATAGACTTGTGAAATTGGTTGACATTTCCAAGGCCAAAGTTGAGCATTTTGAGAAGAAGGGTGGCAGTGACGAGGAACGGCAACAACTCACAGAGAAGATTATGGCCTTGTTTGAGACCGCGTTTCTCTACTTGGCAACCAGAGTCAGTGATTTTGACAAGAGGGACCTGTCATCGCTTTCAAAGAAATCATTCATCCCATGCAAATCAAGGGGACAGGTTGTATTCTATCTTCCATCGCAGATTTTCTTCAAGAAAGATTCATCGGCTACTGGGGCATCAACTAAGGATGATCATGATTCGTTGACAGAAACTCTTTTCCAACAGATAGACTACAACGCCTTTCTGTCACTGGCGGGGGTCAAGGCAGAGCCATCATTGCAAGAAATCTTCGGCTTGATGATAGAGAAGCCAGATGAAGTATTAGATTCCCTCGGAGAGGAGAAATACAAAATGGTGCTCAAACGCATTGCAGCCGACCCTCCTTTCAGACAAATCACAAGTAAAATTCGGTCCTGTCCCTTTCTGCTGGGTTACCTGGTTATTGATGAAGAAGTAAATAGTGACGAAGAAGGAGCAGAACAAAAGGCCCAATATGTTCTTGCTCGAGCGGAGGACATATTTATCGTTGACAACTCATTTTTGCGGAGACAGTTTCCAATGCTTGTGTCGCCCATGGAGCAGACTCTTGAAGAATTTTACAACAAGATTGGCTCTAGATACGTGAGCGAAGTGGTGAAGAAAGAGTACGAGGTTCAAGGTGGGACACGCCGAGACACACCTCTGACGAAATCTTTTGCGAGAAGAATACGGGAGCGGAAACCGCTCTTACTCTCGCCTACTGTTTCATCGCGCCCACTGGCATCAAATGCAGCCAAACTCCTTGATGATCAATACCTGGAGGTTTTGCAAGCAGATAGGATTTCGGCTAAATACTCATTTGAGAGGCAGTCGAAACATCTCAAAGTGACATGCTGTGCAAAGCAGAAGTCTCGTCAGAAGACAACTATATATCTCACCACAGAGCCAGATTGGTTCGACATTGGCTCTGCAATTGGTGCATTAATACTGCAAAGGTGTCAACTGGAGGATGCTTTGCTCCTGAGCCAACTTTTGGAGTCTCCACTAGAGACGCTGAGGTATAGGGGCTTTCCAGTGGATCGTGTCCTGAAGCCTGTGTCGAAGCCACATCCACCACCAGCACCAGCGCCTCCACCTAAACCTGCAGAAACCAAGCCTGCTCCCAATACCGAGGCTACTTCCAGTGCAGCTGAAGGAAAATTGCCCAAGGCTAGTGGCCCAGCAACTGACGCCGAGCCCAAGGGTGACAATGGCTCAACTAATACAAAAGGCGGTGGAGGGTTTGAGACCATTCTCAATCAAATGTTCCCGTCTGTTCCTCCTGAAGTGATCCAAGGGTTGCTTGGTCCGAACGCAACGAAAGAAAAGGCGAAACAAGTAGCTGACCTTTTGGCAGCAGAATGCCCCCCTGCTGGCAATGATGCCAACGCTCAAAATGGCATGAAGAATGAGGTAAACAATGGCAAACCAAAAATGCCAGATGGCATGCCAAACCGAGCTGGCAATGACGACGAAACTGTCCAATCCCAGTTTAGTATGGATGATGACAGTGTGAACAAGAAGGGCAAGGGGTCAAAGAAGAAGTCTGGGTTCATGAACAAAATGCTACGAGGTCTTTCTCATCATGGAGTTGGTAGCGGAGGAAGTGGGGGCAAACGTATTATCAACGAACAGCCATCTACCAATTTCGCTCAAACCCTAGATAGTAACAAGCCTTCCTCGCCTGAAGGCGATGCATCAACGCAACAATCTCTTGAAGCAATGCTGAACCAAGCTGTCCAATCGTCTCGATCCGTCGACAACGCTGGCGTTCGCTCACAAGAAACCCTCCTGAACCATCTTCCTCAAGGTCTGGAAAGGGGCACTGATGGGTGCGAAATTATCCCGGCACAAAACCTCCAACCCTTCAAAGGGCCGCATGGTGATTACAAGTCACGAAATGGGATCAAAGTGTTTTCAGGCACAAATGATGCTTCCGCTTTTCTTTCTCAAAATTTCAATGCGGTAGAACGATTCTCAATTGTTATCCAGCACCTCGCAACGGTGTACAAACTTCACATCCGCACGGTCGCAATATATTACGAGCCCACTGGTAATACCATTGCCTTCAACTCCAATCGTGCTCTTCACTTCAACTTGCGATTCTTCTGCTCTCTTCATCAAAATCGTGTTGATGGTGCCTGCTATTCTTATTGGTACATGACATTCGCACATGAGTTGGCCCACAATCTTGTCACAGCCCACAATAAGGAACACGGCAGTTTCACTGAAAGTATTGCAGCGCTCTATCTTCCTGATTTTGTCAATCTACTGACTCAAATTTCTTAGGTGGATGGAGCACTGAGGCCGAGTAGAAATGAGATCTGACTTACAATAATTATGCAACGGCTTGGCTAAGACTAACCACTTAATGTCTAACAACCAAACGAGTTGCCTCGTTCTTAGTCTTTTTTTTTCGCACTTAGTTTGTTATGACATCATGTCTGGCCTAACCTTCTGCGGCCCTTTTTACTGTTCTACTTCCTACATCAATAAAATAACCCCATATTATGGGCATAGAACAATAGGCAAAGGTTGCAACCTTACCTGGCATTGCTATGGAAATGACCTCTGCCCGACACCCACTGATGTATGTTTTCTTAAACACTCCTGTTAGTTTCATTATTTAGTCATACCACAATGGCATTGCGCTCAATGTGAAATCCATCGCCACTCTAGATGGCACATGATCTCAGGTCAGAGTTCTCGTCAATCTTCCACGCGCCTGAGAAGAGTCCCAGATGTGACGTTCCCAAATCTCTTGGTGCTTCCTCAGTGGAGCAGAACCGTGGTCTTCATCCTGATATTGCTCGACCTATCAACGAGGGTTGCGGCCAGACGTGACACTCACAAATCTCATTCTAGACGTGCATCGTGTACGACACAACACAGGTGGACCAGTAGGGTAGTCTTTGTCTTCCTCTTGATCTTTTATCACTTCTCGACAAAATCTTCCAAGCACTCTCACTTATGCTCTCATTAATACAATACTTGGAGAAGAACTACAGCTATTTCACCACGATAACACTATCCGACAAAATGGGGTTGACGTTTTCTGGGCTGTTCGAACGAATGGTGAGGCTTCCTTCCTGCCGTTGATCCATTTTCTCTTCGACCTAACCCCTGATGGAGTTGTAAACCACCCTTTGTATCGAAATATTAATAGATGTCAAGGGAACCAACGAGGATTCTCATGATCGGTCTCGACGCTGCTGGAAAGACGACCATTCTGTACAAACTCAAGTTGAACGAGGTCGTCACGACGATTCCAACTATTGGCTTCAACGTCGAAACCGTAGAATACAAGAACATATCGTTTACTATCTGGGATATTGGTGGTCAGGAAAAGATCCGCCGTCTATGGAGGCACTATTACCACAACACGCAGGGTCTCATTTTTGTGGTCGATTCAAATGACTTGGATCGCATTGAAGTGGCCAGGGACGAACTTCATCGATTGCTCAACGAAGACGAGCTCCGGGATGCAGCGCTGCTAGTGTATGCGAACAAACAAGATTTGCCTCGTGCAATGTCAGCCGCAGAGATGTCGGAGAAGCTGTATCTGCATGGATTACGCCCCACCTACCGCAAGTGGTACATCCAGGCTTGTTGTGCCACAAGCGGTGATGGTCTTTACGAGGGATTGGAGTGGTTGTCAACTGTACTCGCCAACAGGAACAAACCAGGAATTTGGACTTGGTTGCAGTAGTTTCAATCCCATCGACATTGAATACAGCTCGTTGATACGCAGCCCTTTGACGTTATGAATGTAAAACCACCATGCAATAATTTGAGAGGCCCCATAGGTGTGCTCGTAGGTGCATATCTTCCACTACCTCCCAAAAAGGTTCCAGTGACAGCACCAAAGCCCAGGGAATACCATACCTCTTATACAATATTAATGTCGTGTCTAGTAAAATAAGAAGTTTAGGAATGCATAGAGAGTATTAGAGAGTCTACATCTGGTCACACTGAAAACCTATTTCATTTCCATAGCGGCGAACGGTCTAACGAACGACCAGCGGGTCCCTTCGTTCATATCCAACCAACGCCTCCCTGCTCCAATCGTGATAATGATTCATCCATTTAACATATTCCGGATCAGTATTTTTATGATGCACAACACCAGTGCCATTGAATGGCTCGCATGTCGCCTGTAATCCAGTAATATTCTCCAACTGCCTCAGTAGCTCCCCGGTACCACGCATGTTCAACTTCTCGTACTGTTGGGGGATGAATGCCTTTATACCTTGAAATTCAGATACTTGCAAAAAGTTCAATATCTTCGCTGTGC
>JALLBE010001642.1:0-15033 GCA_036939795.1 Thalassiosira mediterranea | reverse complement strand
GGGGGGGGGGGGGGGGGGGGGGGGGGGGGAGGAACCTCGCGGGCAAGCGCAGGGACCGCGACGACGAGAACGAGGAGGACTTCATACCCGCCCTGGATCGCGGCCTGGCCTCCGGCAGGGACGGCGAAGACCAAAATGATGGCGGGGGGAGAGGAGGGGGGCGAGGCGGCCGCGCCTTCGGCAGGGACGGCCGGGGCGGCAGGGGCAGGGGAGGTCGCGATTGGGGCGGCCGCGGCGGCAGGGATGGCGGCGGGGGGAGGTTCGCCAAGAGGACCAAGTACGACGAATCCTCCGCCGACGATTACAACCACCAAGGGCAAGAGGGGGGCGAGGAAAACTACGAGGGCGCCGAGGAGGGGAACGAGGACGCGTCCTCTTGGGGCCAGGGCGGCCGCGGCGGCAGGGGATTCTACCGCGGCGGACGCGGAGGAGGTCGCTTCGGCAGGGGCGGGAGGGGATGCTTCGCCGGCAGGGGACGCTTCAGTGGTGGCCGCGGGGGGCGCTACTCCGAGGACTACTCCTACCAGCAGGAGGATGCGGGCGGCGAGGGCGAGGGGGCGGACGCGGCGGCCAGCGCCACCGAGGAGGCCGCGGCCGTGTCCGAGTCGCCGCTAGTCGCCGCCTCCTTCGGGGGGAGGGGGCGCGGCGGGGGGAGGGGATTCTACCGCGGCGGCGGGCGGGGAAGGGGCAGGGGACGCGGCCGGTTCGATCCGGCCAGGGGGCGCGGCGGGAGGGCCGGCCGCGCGGAGGTCGCGGAGATGATACAGGCCAATACGTGGAAGAGGCCCAGGACCATGGACGAGGGGCTCGCCACGGAGAGGTGAGGAGGAAATGAAAAATAAATGAGGAGAAGAAGCGGAGAATGATACATACATACCCACTCGTGATGGGTCAGTGTGGAGGGAAAGAGATGGACAATGCATCATGGTGATTTATATTCCCAAGAAGGAAGGCATGAATTTGTTGTTGGTAAGATTAGAACGATGCAAAAAAGGTCAAAATATGCATGAAGGAAACTTGGGATTGATGAAAAATATAAGGGAGAGAGCAACGCAAAACGAAATGGCGACTGAAATACAGCAGATGGCTCATGATGATTGAAACATGAATGTGACAAAAAGGAAGACATGAAATTGATAGGACTAGAGAGGGCAAGAGTGGCCCATAGAGAAATGAAACTGACGATTCAAATATGAATGTGACAGAAGAGTTAGAATTGAGAAGATTGAAATGATATACCTAGTTACGTCAGCCCACTACATGAACGTGGACCCTTGGGTCTTGGCGAGATGAATGGGTCACCCAGAAGTGAAAGGCAATATCCTTCATGCTTCATGATCGAGAGATCTCTACCTGTGCGCCTCCTGATGGGTTGATAATCCAGAAGGAAAGAGACTCTCCTCCACACTAATCTCCTCATCGTGTTGGAACAGATCAAGAACAATACTGGTGATCTGTCGCTCTTTTTAGGCTTTTGCGCGCATAGATGATGTGCGTACAGCTCGTATGCTCTAGCTCCGGCGCCACTGGTTCGATCGTTTCCGTTTGGATGGCAGCGACCGCCTATTCATCACGATATGGCCCAAACCAAGGAGCTGTCGTACATGCGATACACAGATATGAGCGCCCTGCAGTATTTACCTCAGTGTTACCACTTGCCAGGTGACAATCTGCATCACTCCCATGGCCACGAAAAGCGACATTTGATGTCCTCTTGAGCCAATGGCACATCCCTGCAACCCCATCCAGGGAAGAGATGTGCCTTTCCTACCTAATATCAATTAATTGACATTTAACACTATTTTTTTTCGGGGAGATACCTACAACTTGGAGTACTGTGCCATATCTACCCAACAGCAGTTACATTCGAAACCGTCGACGTCATATTTCTAGCCAGGGCATCATCATCTGAGTCGCTTTCTGAAAAATCCGGTTCGGCGACAACGAGGGATACTTCCTCATCACTAGCAGCCGCACGGGATCCATCGACTTCTTCCAGAGGCAACTTCTTCTTCAACGCCGACGAAACGAGCTTCTCGCTCCGCGCCTTGATGTCGCCGTCCACCGACTCGCGCCTCGCGGCCGGCGTGGCCAGGTACTTGTTCGGACCCGTCGCCCTGCCCCTATTATCGTTCGAACGCAAGGTCTTGGGCATGGGCAGCACGAACAGCGACCGAATGTACCTAAACAGCCACCCGTAATAGAATTGGCTCATGCTGAGCATGAGGCTCAACGAAAAGTGCGGCTCGGTGGGCAGGGGGTATCCCACGCTGAACCCCGTCGTCGAGCTGTGCTCGCTCAAGAAGGAGGACAGGAAGGGAGGACTCTTTGGCTTTGACTTCGACAATCGGCCGCTCCTCGAGGAAGAGATGTCATTCTCGCCACTAACTTTTTCAGCGGTGGACGATGGTGCCCCCGACGATGCGCCATTTCTGTCGCCCCGTCCACCGCCCCCCATTCTCCAGCCCGCCACCGCCCGCCGCGCCGCATCGATCCGCCTGTTCCTCTCCTCCTCGAGCTGTCCCCAGAAGACGAGCGTGGGGAGGCAGGTGTAAAAGAAGTGCCACCGCCACTCGTACCCCCTCTCTTGGCTCACCCTCCACGACATGCACACCCCGATACGCTCTTGTATTGTGGAGGAGTACTCGACGGGGGCGATACGGCGGAAGGGCGGGACGTCGCCGCCGAGCATCGTGAGCCGCCTCTTCCTGTGGAAGGGGGAGAGGCCCCACGCGGACACGGCGTCAGGTGGAGCTCGGGCCGCAGCAGCCCCTCCCCTGGGACCGTCCACGACCGCACCAGCAGAGAGGCTCACGTCTGTCGATGACATCCTTCCCTCGCCCTTCTGGTCGGAAGAATTGTTGATGGCGATGTGCGTCTCGATGGTGATGTTCGTCCCCTCGATCCTGCTCGTTGTCACCCCTCCGCCGACGACCGACGTGGAATTGACCGGCTGCTCGAGGGTCGGTTCCTCCTCAATCTGCTCCGGCTGCCGCTGCGTCTTTCGCCCCAGCCCGCTGACGACTGCACCCAGCATCCTGACCCACGCCATCCACACCCTGTACGGCCACAGCGCCGCCCACAGCGCCGCCTCGAGCACCCCCCTCACCAGCGCCGAGGCCACGGCCAGCCCCCATCGAATCTTGTACACCACCCCCGTCAGCAGCCACTTGATAACCTCGAGCGGCAGGCTCGCGTTGAGGAATGTGGCCGCCACCCACGGATACCCGAGGTAGGTGGACGAGGAGACGTATGGCAGGGCGGGGTGGTCGAGGCACTCGAAGTTGGCCGAGAGGGGCACGCGAAAGGCCGCGCCGCACGACTGGCGGAAGAGGAGGGACTTGTACAGCGACCACCCGAATCCCTTGAAGCTGTACTGATCCCTCGCCGCGCGGAGGACGACGCTCCCCTCTCTCCGTCGGGCGGCGGCGACGGCGGCCTTCGCCCCGCCCCTCTTCTTGGAGGCGGCGATCGGCGCCTTCCCCTTCGCCTTCCTGCTCCCGTCGGAGGGCTGCAGCCTCTTCTTCGTCGCGTCCGCGTCGGTCGCGATCCTGCCTCCGCCTCCGCTGCCCCCCGGACCCGCCGCGCGCCTGAGCGACCTGACCCACCTCCTCCTCCTCCTCCCGAGGCCGTCGTACCTCCCCACGTAGTACTCCCATCCGAACCCGTCCCGCGTCCCCGTCGTCGCGGACGTGTCGATCTTCCACTCGCCGTCGAAGGCGTAGTTGCGGGGGGGGGAGCAGCTCGCGGGATCGAGCGACGTCGAGTCGCGCCCGCCTCCGCCCGCGGCGGGACTCTGGGTGAACCGGCGGGACGTCCAGCCGCCGGAGCGGGGGTCGTGCATCTCGTGCTCGTACAGCTCGTACAGGAAGGTCACCGACGACGACGACGAAGATGATGAAGGAGCGGACCTTTGCGGCCTGGCATCGCCATCGCTACCCTTGGACGACTCGCCATCGCCGGACTTCGATGACGACGACGAATTCGACGAGGTGGATTCGACCGGCACGCCGCCCTCCGGGGTGGGGGTGGGGGCGGCAGAGGGGAGGAGGGACGGCGACGACGTCGGCGGTGGATGCCGATGCGCGCTCCTCCGATGCACGCCGGGGGAGGGCGACGAACTCGACGACGACGACGACGACGCGACGGGGTGCCTCGACGCGGCGACGATCGCGAACGCGAGGGCCGCGGCGACGAGGAAGAGGCCCGTCGAACGACGCGCGAGGGTCGTCGTCGTCGACGACGATTGATTCGACGGCCTCGACCGCATGATCCGAGGACGGTGCAGGGGGAAAGGGAGTTTCGAGGGATGGAACGGCCAGTCCGACCGTCGGCGCCGGAGATTCAACGGCAATTGCTTGGATCGTGTCGACTGCAAGGCAGCGTTCAATTCATCGGAACTATGATGTGCCATACCATCGCCCTGGGGCTTTCGATCCCCCCCCCCAGGCGAGTCGGAGTCGGCCGCCATCCGCCATTGTCGGTTTGTTCCCGAGCGAGCGAACAAAACCGTGGCCGGCGGGTGCCATCCGTTGGGCGTATTTTGATCGTTTCATTCTTGGGTGTAATTGTTTCTATTTTATTCCCGGTACTTTTAACAATAATAAGTAACGCGTTCTACCACGTTTACTGTACAATAATGTTTTGAAAAAATATTTCAAATAATATCAAAATTTTATAGGGAGAAGATACCAAAAGGATGTGGCGGAGTTGTCAGAACAGAGAGAACAAAAGGCGTCGCAGCGAGCAGCAGCCAGACGACCCTCTTCTAATTTTGTCCTGTGCATCCTTTGGTGTTGGTAGGTATGCACATACAATACACCTCTCTAGATAGAGCCATTACCCTCCATTACTCTGGGAGGGGTTGGTTGGGGTATCAGGGGGGGGAGAGATTCGGCATTGTCATTGCAGTGGACTTGCAGCTGAAGCTGAAGATATATACATACACTGACGCTGACACAGATACTGTGGTCAGACCATCTACACAGTCTACATGTCCGCACTGGTGCAGGTGTGTGGTCCCTCGTGGCGGACAAGAATGGAGCTGAGCATGCGAGACTCATCCTGATCATATCAGCAGTGAATCTTGTGGGTTTCATGCGGAGGTGGAGATGGAGGGGGTCACTATTTCGTCCCAAACCCCCTGTCCGAAATAAACACAACACATGTAATTGTGATTGTGATGTGTGGCAAATGGGTTTCACAATGATTGAAGATGGTTGATGTTGGTGCCTAATATCAACTGCCCAAGTGCAAACGAAGACATTGTTTCTATCTGGGTCAACCCAAGAACAAGAGGTGAGGATACCCATCTTGTATTTGCATGTGCATATGATCATGTGGCGCATTTGCTCATTAATGTCTCTTCTTTCTTAGCACGTTAATACTAATACTAGTACTAGTCCTAGTACTAGTACTAGGACTAGGGCTGGATCCCATGTTCCAGACTGATGGCTATGCGCCACAAGCTGTCATCTATGGTGCCCATTGCATCAGCATCATGACACAAATATTCAAATTCAATACGATAGTGTGAGACAGAACATATCAATTGGGACGTGTAGGTGACACTCCTGTTCCTATCAATAGTACACTCATCACCAAAAACAAAAATACATGTCATACTATGTTGATGAAGCTGAGACCACTGTCACATTCTACCACTGATGCCTTTGTGTGGCCATACTGAGCAACAACAAAAAGTAAATCTAGCAAAGGCATGATGAAAAGTGCAACAATTTATGTTGGTGTTTATGTTCCCATTGACATTGACATTGATATCGATATGATTCAACCTCCATCACCACTGTGTTTTTCCTAGTATAGTAAATGCAAGGAAAGGGGGCAGAGCTATTTGCTAAGGCTTCAGCTTCAGTTGTGGTGTCAGCAAATTATACCAGATACATTGTGCGCAACACTTGATTTTGATAAACTAGGTGCATGGAAAGAATACTCTTACACAAAAGACAAAAAAAACTAAAGCTAGAACTAGAACCAAGGACTCAAAGTCTACAAATGCCACAACCATAGCCATAGATAAATACTAATAACAAGATAGGACACAAGAGCCGCAAATGAAGTTTTGTTTTCAGCCTCTCTTCATTGCTCGAGTTAGTTTCTTCTTGCTTGTTGTTCTCACAAAATGCATCATATCATGATTAACAATGCCTACACCTACAGTTAAGCTGCTGCTTCTGCCCCCCAATCCACCAGGTCTAATTGCAATTGTGATAAGTCTCCTGATGAAGTCAAGGTGAAGGATATTCTAACACCAACAACAGCTCTTTTTATGTGGTCTGTGGTCTCCAATAGGACACCTAGATGTAGAGGACTGTCAGATGATTTTACGAGTTATCCCATGAAGAAAATAATATCTCCATCAAATCAACCTCATGACATCTCTCTATTACAATTACATAAATGTATTTCAAGCATATCCTCTCACATATTCTAGTGGCTTGGGCCATGGCCCTCTAATCTGGGTACTTTTACTGTGATGCGAGTCTGAATATGAACAGAGTCTAATTTGAGCCATAGAGCTGTGGTCATGATGACGATATATGTTGACTCTGCATGGGTATGGGGGCATGGGGGCATGGGGGCATGGGCATGGGCATGGGCATGGGCATGGGCATGGGCATGGGCATGGGCATGAGTATTAGTATCAAAGGTCATTTATCCATGGCCATGGCTATTCCATACACCCAGTACCTGTATCTATCTTCTTGCTTGGTTTTGATTCCGCCTCCCCTTAGATTTTGATGATGAGGATGATGAGATTTTAATGCATACCAGAAGGCTTCCACCTCCAGATAATGTTAATGTACCATAGGTACATTACAAGTAAGAACCATAAGGGCTGCCCCCTGGACTGGCCCTTTGATTTTAGGGCACATCGTTATTTTGCAGATGACATACCATATCTAGTTTTGGTGAAATGACTTCGAGGTATGTACCTATCTCCACTCTGAATTGCTTCCACGTGTAAGTAAAACCTCCTGAAGTTCAGCAGAGTTCAGCACACGTGGTGTTGCCGGGAGAACTTCCTGAAGAGGCATGTTGTTGGCTAGGCTGTTGTTGGCGTCCAACGTCCAACCAAAATGTCCATCCTTTGATCGATCATCCGCCGCGCGCCCGAGGATTCGAGAGGATCGATCCAAGTAAAAGTGTGGCCGCTGCTCTACACACTCTGCTGATGCTGATGCAGTGCTGATGCATGCCGCCACGCCTGTCTTCTGAAGCAGTTGATCCGTGGACTGGATGGAGACTCTAGCCAACTCAATGAGATCATAGTTTTCCTCTTTTTCGAATAGGATGAACTCGACGTATCAATTGGGGCTGGCAGCCCGCATCGCTATGGCTTCACCCGGGAACTGCGTCCGCCGTACTGGGGTGTTCATCGCCCGCCACCACGACCGCATTCGCCATACCTTGCAACTGGGCGCTGGGCGGGCTTTATGCTCGACGCCCTACAATTCACTCATCCTCTCGAAGCCGGCCCATGATCATGCTTCTAATGGGCGCTCCCCTCGCCAAACGTGTGACGGTGCACTCCGGCCGCCGTCGAATCTGAAGCACCCGTTGCTATCATCGCGGCGACATTTTTCCACTGCTGTCGCCACCGACGATGAACATGAAAAATATGATGAAGAATCTATTCAGGGTGCTCTTGAGACCGCTTACAATATGCCACGGTTGGAAGCCCTGCGCGAACGGTTGAGGCTCGAGAAGCACAACCATGGAGACAGCATTAGCAGTAGCGGAATGCATCGTGCCGAACCCTGGGCAGGCGAGAAGGTTTCACTGAAGCAACATACAAATCATGTGGAACCAACAATTTTGAGCCACTACCGTGCCGAGAATGCAACAGACGTCGCGGACCGCAGCATCCTAACAGATTCGCACGGTAGGCACCACAACTACCTTCGCATCTCCCTCGCAGAGCGGTGCAACCTCCGCTGTCAATACTGCATGCCACCTGAGGGAGTGCCCCTCAGCCCTGCTTCGCACCTCCTCACGGACGAGGAGATAATGCGTCTTGTGGACCTCTTTGTGAAGAATGGGGTGAACAAAGTCCGACTAACAGGGGGGGAGCCTCTGCTGCGCCCAAATCTGATCCCACTCGTGGGCTCCATATCTGACACGTTAAACCAACGCAATGATAGGGATGAACTGAATGGGGACAGTGGGTTGGTGGGCATAACAACCAACGGGATAAGCCTCTCGCGTCATATCGACGGTCTTGTTCAGGCTGGTCTAACTGGAGTGAACATCAGCCTTGACACACTGCGACAAGATCGATATCTGGAGATCACCAGACGGAACGGCTTGGACAAGGTAATGCGAGCCATTGACGATTGTATCCGCGCCTTTCGTGAAAGATATGGCGATGTAAGGACAGGAAAGGATGGCCTCGGTGGATCACGAATCAAGATAAATTGTGTGGTGATGAAGGGTTTCAACGATGACGAATTGGCCGACTTTGTGCGCATGGCTAACAACCGATTTGATGGCGAAGTGGACGTGAGGTTCATCGAATGGATGCCATTCAATGACAATGGTTGGAACAAATCGAGGTTTGTCAGCTACAAGGATATGATGAGCATGATATCACAGGAGGGTGGTGTGCAGTTGGAACGCATTGGGGATGGGCCGAACGATACGACGAAGTGGTGGAGTGCATCTGAGGGGGAGCGAGGATTGGAAGCCAATAAGGGAGGGAGGTCCACGCGTGTTGGCTTCATCACCTCCATGAGCGAACACTTTTGCTCTTCGTGTAACCGGCTGCGCATTACCGCTGACGGCAAAATCAAGGTATGCCTCTTTGGCTCAAATGAACGAGAAGTTAGTCTGAGGGACATAATGAGAGGCAGCAATCATAGAGACCATACTGTTCAGGAAAACGAGTTGAGTCAAGCGATACGCGCTGCAGTTGGAAGGAAGACCTTTGCACTGGGCGGACATGGTGATGCAGAAAATATCGCCTTGGCTGCTGACAATCGACCGATGACACTAATTGGGGGTTAGGTTGATGTTGGTTCACTGATGTCATTGGAAGGCTGAGAGACTTCCTGTACATATCTCAGTCGGTTAGTACTTGAAATTATTGAACATACACGTTGTGATTGCTAATGAAGGATCGCCTATGGAGATGCATTTGCTTTTGGAAGCAGAGTTTTCCTTTCATGTGGCCGCAGCTATCTTTGAGTATGGTAACCTCATAGTTACCAGGAAGGATCTCACTAAGAGAGTATTCAGATACTACTGATAGATATGGACGGGCAGCAAGTGTCCGCTGTTGGAAACCTCCCAACATCCCCTCGCTCCCCGGCCACCCTGGTGTCGTATTGCATCGTAACTAGTTACTAAACTCATTCTTCATTTGTACTTTCTTTAGTTCAAAACCCCGTTGCAGTCGAAGAGAATATATTCTCGGAGATAGCCACTAACAACACTAGGCACTGAATACGTCTTGGGCACCTTTTGAGACATTAACCCTTACGTACCCATGGCTAACCTAAAAAAATCGGCGATTTGCCACAAAACGCGAACTCCCTCCGACCCCCCCCCGCCCGTCTCACCACTCCCTAGGCACCTTCCGGCCCTCCCTAGCTCACCAAACTACATCGACGCCCGGCCTAGACCCGTCCGGTCCCGCGGGGCGCGTCGGCATGTCGGGATCGGCCGCGGCGGCGGCGCGCGGTGACGCGAACCACACGGGGCGTCCCGGGGACCCAGAATGTGGCGATTTCGACGACTGCGACGTCTTTAAAATCAGGGCCCTGAAGACGCAGGTCATGCGAGAGGCCAAACGGCGCCAGAGAGCACTGCCCCGCCCGCCCCCGCCGGCCAGGATCAAGCGGAAACCATCCCCCGCGGCCGCTCTATCGCCCATGCCGCCATAGAGGCCAAAAAGCTGGTGTTTCTCTCACTTGATGTTGAGACGGGGGGCGAATACTGTGGCCCAAGTGGCCTCCTGCAGCTCTCATGCGAGCTGTTCCGGATGGACATCAAGGCCGAAGGGTGGAAGGACAGTGCCAGTAACTTGAGGAGGGGGGAAGTATTCAACAAGTACATTAACCCCGGGGAGGGGGCCATATGGAATGAAGCAGCGGCACTGAGCAGCCACCAGCTCTCTTCCACTGATCCAAGAATCACAGGGGCTGATGACATCTCCGTTGTCTGGAGAGAGTTCGAGCTGTGGATCGCAGAAAAGGTGGCACAGGATGAAGTTGTGGTGTTGGTTGCTTACAACGGTGAAACATGTGACATGAAATGGCTCTGGAGACTTACCCAAGCGCCACGGTCACCCTACAACATGCCCCCATCCATCCAATACTTCATGGACCCTCTCCGGGTGATCCAGGCGTACAAGCGTCATCCTCTACACAAGGCGAAACTGGCAGGCAACTTGGCCAGCTACGAGCTAGGGTGTGTTTGGTCCTTTTTGCATGGGAGCAATTTGTTGGACAGAGTGATTCATACTTGCTACGCTGTGGTTTGCTGGTGTGCAAAGGAGGGTATCGGTGGTGATTGGAAGTCGTATGTCAATGACAGGAAGGAGGGCAGACGGGACTTCCAGATTGATCTGGGGTTGTCACTTTTGAATACTGCAATTGAGTGGGACTGGACAGGAGAGGAGAGGCCCAGGTGGATGAGGCAGGGACCATTGGTACCCTGTGATTGTGAGGAGTGCTACTTTTGCTTGAACGGCTTGACAACAGGGGTGCAACACCAAAAGAAGCAGAAAGTGGAAGTCCGATATTCGAACGGGTCGGGCTTCATGACGGAAGATTGCACGGTTGACCAAGTGCGGCTACCAGGCAGTGGTTCATATTGCAGGATGTGCATGCGCAAGCAGGAGGATCTCGACCTAAGCTACCAAGAGAAGAAACGTAGCTGCAAATACTCCAGGTTTGGATGTGCATCGTGCAACGAGCCCATTTGTAAGCCATGTTGGAAAGAGGGGTACGATCGGCACGCCTGACCTACATGTTAAATTTCGTAATACGTGTTTCATATCAACACTTCTTGAATGAATTGTGACAAACTGAGTTAGGGGAAGGTCAGAAACATATTGAGGACGAGTCCTGCATACTTGGAATCACCAAAATCCGCCCAGTAGGGGCCGAGATATTCATATTTTGGTTGCCGCGGTAGCTCCGCGGTAGCTGGGTATGTAAGGGTTAATAGCAGCTAGAACCAAGTTTCAACCTCACATCAAAATAATTTGCACCAGCAATACCACATCAAGAGCAGTGCTTGATAGTAGAGGACGCCAGAATCGCCTAACATGGTGAAATACGTTCCGACCAGGATGGTTCCTTCGACCTTGCTACCGCATGTGATGTCCACCGTCCAACTGCCAGATGAAATCCCCCGGCTAGACCGAAACTACAATCTACTTGATACATGGCTCTAGAGTCGAAAGATGTTGTATGTACACTAACCATTGAAAGATACCACAAACATTACAATTTGCCTCTATGTGGTACACTACGCATGCCGCCTGCTTTCAATCAGCGCTCCAATTGAGCGCCCAACCGATCACACCACGGCCTCCACCACCGCAAGGGGCACGGAGTCTGCTACCTACCACCTGCCACCCCCATCCATCCCAGTATCGTCTCACGGATTGAACGAGACAATGTGTTCGTCATATCACAGGCACAGGATGACTGAAGAAATGATGACTCACCATCTCAACACAGGGGTTGGGCAGACCATCGTCAACACCTCCATGGAATGATAATGTGTCTTTCACCAATTGACGGAGGCCTCGAAGCGCATAACATCGCGCTGCCCTGTCCGTCAGCAATGATATCCACCGGGCTTCTCCATCACGAACGCCAGCAGCTTGCAGTCCCCCATCCTCGAACCCATGAATATTGACCCCCTGGCCTTGATCCCTGGCCCCGCTGCGGGCTTGGCAACACCATCTTCCTCCATCTTCGCAACCCGCACCACCTCCTCGTCGTCTTTGGACAGGTAGCGCCGGTAGCTCCCCCCATGATGAGGTGAGGCCAGCACCGAAAACAGCTGGCCACGCCGCCTGATCTTCCACGCGCCGTCCCAGGGCCCCCCTCAAACCATACCTTCCACCACTGCCGCCGCCGTTGGAGCCTCGCCCGGTGGAGCTCGAGCGAGTGCACCGTCTCGTTGCCCAGGCACACCAATGCACGTTGTCGCTCACGAACGATACCCCGCTGCCGTCCAGCTTGATCGCCAACTTCGGCATGGGGGAAGGTTTGGCTATTCGGCTCCAGGCACGCCCGTCCCGAGCCGCCGACGCTCCCCGGGGGCCAGGGGATCAGACCGGGGGGACACCCCACCTTCGCGAATCCGTTGGTGGCGAGTGCGGTTGGGAGAGGTGAAGAAGTTTACACGTCCCGCACCGCCTCTAAAGGGAGGAGAGGTGGGAGTGGAAAATCGAGAGCGCCGTCATCGTCGGATGTCGGACGTCGGACGTCGACCCTGAGGAGGAACGGCGAGACCCCGCGATCACGACGGGAGCGACTCTCTGGCGGGCGCGCTGCGCTCCGAAACAGACTCGAAAGACGGCCGGCAAGGGCTAATGGAGCGGTGACGGGTGACGGGACGCCGAGGGTGTTGGGAGTTGGGCGGGAGCGAACGCGGACTGCGATCCGACGGCGAAAGGCACCGGCGCGATGAAGGCAGAGGCGTGCAGGGGCGCCACCACCAGCGGGGCCGCCAAAGAGAGGAGATGGGCCTTCATGGTTGTTCGCTCACGAACTGAACACAAAATCGGGAGCGAGGGGGAGCGAGGAGCGAGGAGCGAGCTGGAGTGAAGGGAGGGGACGGGGGACGGGGGGGGGGGGCGGGGAAATCGACGTAATTTATCCCCATACTTTACGAGCTGAAATATTATTTTCAAAAGTTTAAATTGTGTATTTAGATTTTAAAACCATTATACTAGTTCTTACAAACTAGTATATTGATTATACGAGCTTTAGTGACCTAAATTAAGAAACTTTGTGTCTGATCAATTATGACATTTTAAGAAAAATCCCGTCATATGAAAAATACATTTCTGCTAGAACGTGTTACTAGTAAAAAAAATAATTAGTACGAAGACATAATTTTAAAGTTGTGAAAGTGTTTTTCGTCTGCAAAGTATCATACAAATTTACTAAATAAAATCAACGTCGGGACGCGGCGGACCGGACTCGGGATGGACCGGCGACGGACGACGGACGCCCGCCGCGCCGCCGCCCTCCCGACGTCGAAACATCCAATCTTATGCCACGGTTTTATGCCACGATGGTCAACAACGCCGCACGGTCCATCGCCGCTTCCGCCGCGTGGCAATCCGCCATCGCCGCGTGCGGCGCGACCGCCTCCTCCCCCACCGCCGCGGACGACGACCTGCACGCCACCGCGGCGTACCTGGAGGCGCTGCGGGATCACCTGGAGCGGAGGCGGGGAGCGTGGGACCGTCCCCCGAGGAGGGCGCCGCCGGCCGCCCCCACCCTTATGGATCGTGGCGGCGGCGGCCAAAACAACCAATATCAGCAGCAGCGCGATTTTGAAGGGCCCAGTCCCTTCGCCGCGTTCGCGGACGACGACAGTGACGACGACTCCTCTGGGGCCTCCTCGGACGCTGGCGACGAGGTCGTGTTCACCGGCGAAGGCTCTGGCGGTGCCGACGGTGACAGTGCTAGGCCCATGGAGATGCGGCGCCTCATAATCCGCGTCTTGACCACCCTGAGCGAGGTCCACTCGGCCCTCGCGTCCCGTTGCATGAACGGCCGGCGAGACGGCGCCCGCTGGTCCGACGCCGCCGAAACCTACGCGCTGAGCTACGGCTGTGCCACCGTCGCCCTTTCCGTGTCCGACGAGCGGAGCGCTCGGCTCCTCCAGACGGAACAGGCGCACGAATTGCTCGGCGTTGGCAACGGCAGCGACGAGATGGCCGAGCTGAGCGACGACGCTTCGGTCGTCCACGTCGCGCTGATACACTTTGCCGATTGCCGCGATCGGTACCTGTCGCTGGCCGAGCGGCGCGCCGCGCAGCTCCGCCGCAAGCTGGAGCCACAGTGGGGCGATCGGGACGAGGTGAAGGCCAGGTGGGGCCAGGAGATGTGGGAGAGCAACCCCCGTCCCAAGAACAACTACGCGCGGATGCGGAGGGACAACGAGCTGGAGCTGCGGCAGCTAGAGAAAGCACAAGGGGTACTGCTGGAGCTGGACGTCGAGGATGCGGTGGAACGGAGCGGGACGATGATGAGAGGGAAGATGCACGGTGGAGGGAGCCGGTGGGAGGGAGGAGGCGTTGCCGGCAGCGGCGAGCGGTACAACGGCCTCCGACCGGACTATGCCTCGGCCGGGGGGCGGGTTCCGTTCGAGCTGTATCCCGACCCGACCCTGTTCGACTGGAATTTCACGGGTTCGTCGGAGTCCAGCCGCGTGGAATTCTTCGAGCGGGCGGCCGATGATGGCAGTGGAGGCCTCGTCAAACTCGACTTCTACTACTCCACTGGAACGTTAAAGACGTCCCTCCACCATCCCGGGAGGGGGAAGCCAACACAGCTGTTCGGACGCGCCAACAGAGCCAATGGTCCGCAGCCAACGATTACGCCCGAGCAGTACCTCGAGGTACTGCGTAATCCGAGGGCGCACACTGGCGGGAGGTATCACACCACCGGTGAGGGCGGCAGAGGGCGGGGACGCGGCCGAAACAATGGTCGTGGCCATCAGAACAGGTAGACCACAAGACCTAACAGTCAGGTGCAACTTTTATGTTCACATTACGAATCCTTAGAGCAAAAAACATATGCAACCTAACTCATAGTTTTGATTGCTGTTACCATAAAGGACCCCACAAACCGGGTACTCCCTTCTGGTCTATTTTGGACATTCATTGGTCTAAATTAGACTGTTTTGGACTCTTATTTTTGAAACATTTAAAAACAATATTTTAGCTGATGTATTTTGACAGTAACTGGCCCCTGGGGTCCCATAAAGGGGCCATAAAAGGGCCCCACAAATCTCAAAAGGGCCCTAAGGGTACTC
>JALLBE010001637.1:0-10949 GCA_036939795.1 Thalassiosira mediterranea | reverse complement strand
ACCCCGATTGCCACGAAAATGGACGAGGGCACAGCAATGCCACCCGAACCAGTCCACGCGTTGCCGCCCGATAAATGGCGGCGTTTATCAAAGCTCTTAACAGAAAACGACTGGAAACTAGATCGCATATCTGGAAGTCATCACCTGTTTGTGAAACCGGGACATCGGTCAATCCCAGTGGCTTTCCATGGCGGTTCAATTAGTAGGAGGTATGCCGCGCTCATCCTCCGTCAAGCAGGTATTGCAGGCGAGGAGACATGTCCAGATGAGGATGGCACTCCGCTCAACGATGAAGAAGCCCCCCCAACTTCGTTGGTCGATGATGTTGAGGTCACACACACGCGCAAGCCTGTGACGATCCCTCCGCCGCAGCAGCTATCTTACACTTCCAAAGAAGAGCAGCGACAACAATATTTGAAGACGAGACGAATCCAGGAAGATAACGCGGCAGAAAATCTTCGACGCCAGAAACTCCTTGAGGAGATTCAAAACGCCATCGCCAGTGGTCTCTACTCAAAAGCAGTTGATGCCATCGATGGAGAGGAATTGGATTTTGTCGGAAGCTCAGATGATAATACATCCTTCATCTGTAATATTATGTTTTACAAACTGGTCGCCCTGACAGAAAAAGCTTTCATGGATTATGACCTCAATTCAGCTGAACAGCGTAGGCAAATCACCGAAACGTTGAAGCTATCAAATGTAAGACGACACGTTTCCATTTTCGTTTACAGGATCAGCAATGCAACTAACACTTCCAATGTCCAAGAACTACATGTGTTGCTCCCGACAAACGGGACGATGGGCGGCAGCTGGCACTGGCGTTTCAGGGCAAAGTAATTCAAAGGTACCTGGAGATTGCTCAGGACGCATACAACAAATACACCGGCGCACATGTCGGATACAACTCAATAGATGACTTCATGCAGTCAGGAATGAAGCAAAAACCAACAACTCATTCAAGGGAATACGTGTATACGCACATGGACACTATTGTCACATGTCTCAAGCTCATGACCAGCATGTATAAGCTCATGGACCAGTCATTTGGTCCAGTCCGCGAGATGAAGCTGATGGAATCTTTTGTCATGTCTTCAATGATGACTCCCTGTGTAAGAAAAGTTTTGATCTCGTTCGATGAAGAGGATTATTCCACCTCCATCGATGTATCAGACACAATTCAAATGGCTGCAGAAATCTTCAGTGATGGGTTCAAGCTAACACAAACGATTGGGACGTTTGGACAGTTCGGTCTGACAAAGCAGTATTGTCTTGAGTTATCAAGGCATGTCAACATCCTTGTTCCAATGTATCGCTTTGCCAAGGAACTTGGATGGAGTCGTCTCGCAGGTGTAAATGCCCGAATGGCCGAAGACGAAGGCAGCAACGAGATGGAAGTTCAGCTGACGAAGATGTATAATGTAGATGAGGTCATCAACTTCTCATCAAATCTTCTTGCAGAAATGAAGGGCACCAACATTCTTCTATTGGTTGCGCACAACCTCACACAAACATTCATGTTTGATTCTCTCCTGGATCCCACATTATTGATCCAATGTACTGTCCAGCGCATTATGTACGACAAGAAAGGACCGATTGCAGTGAAAGGTCTTCAATTCGTGAAAGTATTTGCAAATTCAGGCTGTGAGAGCTTGGATGAGTTCATGTTGTCCCGGGAAGGACTTGCGGGACGTCAAGAGTTCAGGAAGAAAAAATATGACTTGGTCCGAAGCCATATCATCCACCTCTTTGTCCAAGTACAAGATATTGCAGACATGTTCTCAATATTTCAAGAACACACTGCAGGGAGGAAGCTCCTGGATGCAGAACGAAACAAACTTCACTATGATATACGCTACAAAACGATCAATGAGCTTCGTTATGAAGTCACCTTTCTGATATCTCTGGCTTTTGATATCTCACTGGCACCGATGAGCACATTGAAGCTTCTGAAACATGTTGCAGTCCTTCAAAGCGATCTTGATACTGCCCAAGAATTCAATAATGTCGAGTCAAGATTTTTGACAGGGCGATGCAAGACGCCTGAGGAGGTAAGAGCTATGGGTTGGTGGTCATTTGGGATCACCATCCAAGTTGTTCTGCCGTGCTTCGTAAGGCGATATGCAACGAGGAGTGAAATGACTGAAGCAAGCATCATTGGGCAAGATGATGAATATGCAATACTCGGCGTTGCAACCAATCTACAAGTGACAGCATTTGAGTTTGTTTCACAGCTACTAAGCCTGAAAGATGACATGGCTTCTGACATCAAAGTACGCGCGTACTTGTGTAGGTTGGACCAAGATGAGTCCAAATCTGCTTTGTTCAAACGCTGGTCCAAGATCAAGGCAAAAAGGCTCTCCAAGAAGATTGAGAGTTGGAGGCACAAAGCTCAAGAGAAACAGGTGGAGCTTCAAAGATATCTCCAAATTCGAGAGCAATGTGTGGCAACATTATTGGACAAACTTGACAGGTGGAACAACAAGCGCATCCAACTGTCGCCTGGTATTGTCAAGGAAATGGAAATGGCCAAGGGCCGACACCAAATGAAGCTGGTCACAGAAAAAATTGGGCGACAAATTTATCCTTGGAGCCAACAGGATGCACAAGAAATTAGTAGTTGCATATTGCATCTCGAGAACGCTGGCGAGATGATCAGTTCTTTCATTCACCATGCGTCAGGTCAGCAATTTCCGATTCTCAACAGCATTTTAAACCCTTCGTGGTCCCAGCAAACCGCTATTGATATTGCTAAAGGCGTCTTCCTCCAGGACCAGAAAGTGTTGAACGCAGTCCAAGACGTTGTTTGCATGCATGATATACTGAAGTTCATCGTTCGAGATTGAAAGAACTGTACGGCCGAAAAGCGCGACGGCGAACCTGTGCGCCCCTTTGTGGATTAGATGTTCTTCTATGGAAGACCAAGTGTACCACTATTGCACCAATTGATATTTTCGGTTACCATGAGACTGTTCATGTTAACTTGTTATTGCATCATCATGCTCGGAAGTAATTAACTTTATCCCAAGGCCATATGAAAAACATCCCTTTGTGTGGTACAATGTACTAATAAACATCCCTCCCAGCCAGGAAGGGCCAACAAGAAGTATGGTCGAGTAATGTACAAAATTCGTTCAAATCAGCAGCCGCAGGTAGGTATTGTTGCTACAGGGACACCCATCAAGTGGACAAAAATCGGTAACTGATGCACGTGCTAATGCGAAAGTTGTGGAGCGTCTCCCGATGGGTTCGGAACGTAAAATTGCAGTTCTCCGAAAAAAGTCAGACGACATGGAGATGAGTCGCCGCCATCTCTTGAACCGCAGGGGCGCCCCCACCGCCCGCACTCCCGCTCGGGTAAATCCCCTTCAGAAAAAGCTGCGCCAGCGCCGAACACAATCCCATCATGCACGGAAAGTACAGGTAAAAATCCTTCCACATCAGCAGCCCGGCGACGCTCCACAGGCTGCAATTGATCGTGCTCGCGATGGTGAACGGAAGCGCGATGCTCGACGCGTCCTTCGTCGCCAGGACGTTCTTGAGCGCCGCGAGCGGCGATGCGAATAGCACTATGTACAGCAGCATGCCCTCCTTCCCGATCGCGTCGGCGGCGGTCTTCCTCGGAAAGTTCGTCAGGAGGAAGGTGTTCGCGAAGAAGAACCAGGTCATGCCGATGAGGTGCTGGTTCATCGTGCCGGGGAGATTATTCGATCCCGGCGGGCTGTACTTTTTGAATTGGAGGAAGTAGTACAATCCGAGGAGGGTTCCCGCGACGTTGGCGTAGAGCACCGACGGGGAGTCGGTGAGGTATCCGTACAGCGTCCATATGAAGCCGTTCGTCGCCATGGACGAGTACGGCAACAGCGGGAGGTCGCCGACGCTCTTCTTCTTCGATGCCTCGAAGATGGTGGGCAGCGGCGCCAGCGAGCACAGGACGCTGGTGGCGGGCGCGAGCTTGCCGCACAGCTCGAGCCACATCGGAAACTCCGACTTCTTCTCCGATGATGGGGAGGTGGATTTCTTGTCGGCCGCGACGACCGCGAGGGTGGCCGACGCCTTCGGCTTTCCGAATGGTGCCGCGGCGACGCGGACGTCTGCGGGGGCGAGGAGGGAGGCTACGACGACGGCCGCGCGGATCGGCCTCCTCATGTTTGTAGAAGAGATGGGGAGGCGAAGGACTCGGACGTCGGCGTCGCGGCGGAAGGGAAGTTCCAGCGGAATGACTTCACGGCGACACCATGGTCATTCCACTTCCATGTTGATCGTGATGTCCAATAGCGATCACGTCTTGTCACGTCTACGACTCGTGATCATTCAAGTTCCGTGACTGGTGCTCGTGATCGATGGTGCGACTATGGGTGCGACTCACTTTTGAAATCTTCGATTTCATTTTCACTCCCACCGACGCCGACGGACCGGACGCCGACTGCCCACGACCCTTGCCACGACGAGGTCGACGACGCTCCTCGCTCGCGAACCAACGATCGAACAAACCTCAACGCCGACCCCACAATCGAACACGCCGTCATGTCCTGGAATCGCTACTCGTCGCTCTCGCGAGCCCCCGCCGTCGCCGCCCCCCCGGCGGCCGCTCCCCCCCCGGGGGGCGGAGACGACGCCTTCTTCGACGGCACCCTCGACCTCGGCCACCAGGCCCAGATCAACGACGACCTCGTCCGCGCCATCCGCGACGAGATCGCCTCCGTCGAGTCCCGGATCGGCATCGCCTCCGCCGAGGTCACGAACGAGGAGCGTTCGTTCGCGCAGCTGAGCAGGGACGCCGAGAGCGCGCGCTGCGAGATGGGCCGTCACAGGAGGGACGCCGCGGACGCCCTCGATTCCGAGGCGGTGAACGAGGAGCTGAGGGCGGGATTCAGGGGACAGTTCGCGAGCGAGGTGGCTCCCCACGTGGCGGTGCACCGGGAGCATGCGCCGGCCCGCGACTACTCGGCCGCGGTGGTCTCCGAGGCCGAGGATGTCGCCGCCGACATGGGCGAGGAGGGGGGCGGAGGGGCGGCGGGCGGTCCCCCGAAGAAATCCTACGGACATCGCTCCTTCATCGCCCGGAAGCGATCGGAGGCCAGGTCCAAAAAGTCCTCCGTCGACTCCATCCGCTCCGAGATAAGGGAGGCCAAGAAGAAGATCGGGTCGGCCGAGGAGGAGGCCGCGGGATACGTCCGGGACGCCGAGGCGCGGCAGCTCGAGAGGCAGAGGGCGGAGGGCGAGCGCAGGGTCGAGGCGAGGAGGAGGGAGCTTGAGGCGGAGGGACGGAGGTGCCGCGGCGTGAGGGAGATGGTGGGGGCGGCGAGGGCGAACAGCGGGGCGTACGCGCAGAGGATCACGGAGAGGGTGAGTTACGTATACGTATGTGGCCTGGGGGCGTCCGAGATCGACTTTGGCGCTCGCTCCCGACGGAATGAAACCGTCGGCATCGTCCGTGCTCATGATCTTGCTCGTCCTTGCTCACGATCTTGCTTTCGTTGCACTTTATCGGACAGGCGAGGGAACAGATCGCCGAGCGCAACGCCAACGTCTCCAAGGAGTCCTCCATGACGTCCCTGAACGACGCCAAGAAGAAGGAGCTCGAACTCCTCGAGGCGCAGGAGCGCAAGCTCGACGCCGAGCTGGCCGCACTCTCGGGCCAGCTCGATTTCATGGCCGGACAGACTGCCGAGTTCGAATCGGAGCAGAAGAGGAGCGCGGAAATGAAGTCCGAGGGCGAGGACGTGGCGAGGGAGACGGAGGAGCTCCGTGAGGCCCACGATGCCAAGAAGGCGGCGGCCGACGCCTCTCGGGCCGAGCTCGAGTCCGCCGTCGCCGCGTACGAGGAGGCCGCGCGGGCCAAGGCCGCGGCCGACGCCGCCAGGATCGAGAACGACGAGGCCGAGTCCGAGGTCCTCGAGCCCGCGCGCGCCCGGAGGGCCGATGCGGCCAGGGAGAAGGAGGTCCTCGCCGGACGCGTCGTGGAATTGCAGAAATCCGTCGAGGAATCCCGCCGCGCGGACGCGCTCGCGCTCTCCGAGTCCGAGGCGAGGGTCGCCGCCAAGTCCGCCGAGCTCGCCGGGGCCGTCGAGAGGCTCGAGGCGGCCCGATCCGAATTCGAGGCCCTCGAGAAGTCAGACGCCGCGGCACGCGAGGGCATGACGAGGGAGCTCGACGAATTGAGGGAGTACGCCACGAGGATCGAGGCGTGCACGCGCGCCGAGCTCGATCGCCTCGCGTGCCTCCGGAAGGAGAGGGCCGAGGCGCGCGTGGCGCGGGTGGAGGGGCGCAGGTCGGAATTGGCCGCGATCGAGGACGCGCAGAGGGGGGACGTCGACAATTTGAGGGAGATGGCCGAGTACCTCAGGGAGATGAGGGAGCTGGAGGAAAGGTTGGACAACGGGGAGATCGTGCTGGACGAGAATGGGAACGAGGTGGCGGATCCGTCGGGGGCGGGCGAGGAGGGAGATGCCGATAGGGACGACGTGGACAACCACGATGGATCGCCGGTCGTCATGCGCGGCTAGAGAGGTGCTCGTCCCTATATTTGATTTCCTCCTTTGTTGGAGTATTGGCCATCTATGCGGCGCCAAACCGAGGGCCAAGCACCCCTAGAGCGAAAAGCTACGATACATTGCCAGGAGAGCTATATGGCGACATTCCAGTCGAGCCCTCCTATCGTTGTATTGGTACCAGTATGCATCTTCAATACATGCTTGGAGCATGGCGTGTGTGCTGTCATCGTTCTCCTAGATCCGTCTAAATTCATAGATATCTAGTTTCATCTACCCTGGGTTTGATTGCATGAAAGATGTACCTTTGTCTCTGCCACCGGCCTCTAACTCATTTGGGTCATTGACATTGGCATCTCTGGTAGGTGGGTGATTCACCACGGTCCTATTCGTAATCACTGGATTATGTGGAATTCATTTCATCCGAAACGTCCTCATTGCTGCAAGAGTTCACCATGATAGGCCCGTCACGCAAAGCTGGCGCTGACTGTGGTACTCATTCATTATGGTACTCATGGCAAGGGATCGAAGCGATGAAATATGAAGGCCCATCCGAAGAGGCAAAGCGAACTGATATGATATCGCTCGAATATACACTCTGCTGACTATTTTGCAGCAATGTTTGCACGTTGACTGAGAATTGATAGAGATTACCGCCACTGCTGATGACGCTGTCATCATCCATGAAATTCTCGATCGTAGGATTGGAGTACATATGAGAGGGCCGTTGCGCACGCCAAGGAAAATTCCCACGGCCAGGCAGAGGCGCTATCGTCGAAGACACTCCTACATACTAGTCGTCTGTGTTTTGCCGAACTCAAACTGCAGAGCACGTAACATTGAAGAGGGTACCACACTGCATTTTTTGTTTTGGGGCATTGGGATAAAAGTCGCTCGTTGCTCATGGCGGATAACTATGTCGAGGTTCGAATATCTCAGCCAATCTCGGCGATGCTTTAGAGGACGATGATTGCGTAGACATGATAGACCCGTCACGCAAAGCTGCGCATACAAGGGGGCAGAGGGATAGTCGGTAAAAAATATTCACTATGGTTCTTTAACGTTTACTAACGTCAGCTTCTACTAATGTCGGGCCCGAAATTTCTCTTGCAACGCGAATGATTGGCTTTATCTCCATTCCAAGGGAATCCCAATCGTTCACTACTTGTTGGACATTGCCGGGTTCCAGCAAACTTGCAAGTGGGAACGCTTCACGAAGAATATCCTCTGGAGCTCCAAACTTTTGCGAGTGCGCAAATTTGATATGCGTGGCGTTCAAGAGACCACTTCGCGAAGGCAATCCCACTCATTCACCACTTTTGGGTCCTCTCTGGAGCTCCAAACTTTCGAGAGGACTCTGTCATTGTATTGATATCTCCTCTTCACTCTGTCCGTCAATGCTTCTTTGTCAAATAAGCCTCCCTGGCCGACCCCAAAGACACTGAACAAAGTCTGCCCACCTGATGCTTCAGCGGCCTGAATATATGTCGCCTCGTCAAATTGCTTCTTGGTACAAAAATATAGTCCTTTGAAAAGGCTCAACAAGGTCTTGAACTCTTCCACTTTCACATCAGCAGTGAACGCAAGAAGTTTCTGACAACCCTTCAACACTCTCTTTAGGCCTGATGCCGTGATTTTAGGCTGGTTGCAAATTCTGAGTTCCTGGAGGTCGGGACAAGACCTTGCTATGACCTTGCATGTCTTGTCCGTTAGATATCCTCCGCCAATATTGTTCCCAGTTAAATTCAATATTCTCAGGCTTGCGATGGGCAGCATCTCTTCAATGTCCGCATCTCGAAGGTAATTTCCACTCAAGTGTAAACGAACGAGGTTTTTACATCGTCCGATGCCCGATGCCAGGTTCCTGCAATCATTTCGAGACCAGCACGCATTTGTCCCTATATTCATCGCGGATAGCGTCAATGACATCAGTTCAGCTTCCTGCTGTTTTATCATTTGCAAGGCGTCCCAGCTCCTGTCGAACACGGGACAAATTAGCCTCAATACTTGGAGTCCGCTGAGGCCCGTCCACACTTTGCCTCCATCGGTCATGGCACTTATGCAGTCCTTGTAGCACTCCGAAAAGTCCCAAAACAAAGTCTCGATACTGGGATTCGCTTTCTTAAAGAAAGACCAAATTGCGCCAGGAGTCAATGTACCATCACGAGCATGGGGTGTGTCATCGCAGTGACTTCGAAAGGACAAGTGCTTCAGATTCGGCATGTACTCCGACGCGTAATGCAACATCGGGTCGAAGCTACGCACTCGCTCGTCGTCGAGAACGAGCGACTCCCTCCGGTCCGACGCCGTTCTACATAATTCCTTGTGCGATTTCCAGGCAGATCGCTGACAAGTCTCCGAGCAATACAACGCATCGTTGCAGCCCGTGCACTTGTGATAGCGTTCGCCTTCCTTCTCTACGGAGCCACAATGATCGCACGTGTACGAACCGCTACTCCCCGAGCATTTGCTTGGCTCGCCAGAGCATCGACACTTGCATCTGCGGCCCATCATTCAGGTGGCGTTCGATTGAGTGAATCGAAATGGATCCTGAAAATGAAAATGATCTAGCACGGGCTTGAACCTTGCTTGAGGACAGATCGAAGATCGGCCTCAAAGATTTCGAGATCGATTTTATTATTAGTTCCTCAGTAGATATGTTCGTGACATCAAGAGTGGACCTGCGTTAGCACGCGCTGACCTCCATCCTCCTTCATCCTCCATGCCTCGCTAGCTCGCTCTGAGCATGAATGCAGAATGCAGTGCCCACACGCTCCACTTCTCCGGCGCTGCGCACTCACCAGCATGATGGAATTGAAAGCAGGGCACGGCTCGGTAACGTATGAAAATGGGGATGAGTACGTCGGCGAATTCGTCGACGGCATCCCGTTTGGCCATGGGAAATACAGCTATGCCAATGGTGATGTGTACGTTGGAGAATGGATGGAAGACGGGCCCCAAGGGCTGGGGACACTGACGTACGCTGTTGGAGAGAAATACTACACCGGTGAATGGGCAGATGGTAGAAGGCACGGAAAGGGAACTGGGAAGTGTGATATCCTATCTATGGGGTGTATTTATTCTGGAGATTTCTTCGACGGCAAACCTCATGGGAAGGGCAATTGCAAGTGGCCCAGTGGAGATGAATACCAAGGTGAACTAAAAAATGACAGACTCCATGGCGTTGGTACCTACAAGTGGACCAATGGAGACACGTATTGTGGGCAATGGAAGGATAACCTCCAACATGGAGTGGGCACCAACAAGTATCGGGACGACGAAGGACATGTGCATGAATACATTGGAGAATGGGCTGATGGATTAGAAAATGGCAAAGGCACACACAAATGGCACAATGGAGATGAGTACGTCGGTAATTGGGTTGGGGGGTGCAGAAAAGGAAAAGGAACAATGAATTATGCTGATGGAGATATGTGTACTGGGAAGTGGGCCGACGGTGTGTTGCATGGCAAAGGTGAATACAAGTGGGTCAATGGTGACATGTTTGTAGGTTCCTGGTGTCGTGGCAAGAAGCAGGGGAAAGGTGTGAAGACATACGCCAATGGAAGCAAGAAGTTGGTCGGACAGTGGGAAAATGGAGAAATAGATGGCTCCGTGACTATGACTGAGTCAAGTGGAGCAGAGTACAAGCAAATTTATGACAAAGGCAAACTTATATCCAGCAAACGCAAGGTCATTGTGATCAATGATTCGCCTTTCCAGCATTCTCGCACAAAGCAACCTATGAATATGGTCTTGATGAGTGATGAATTTATCACATGTGGTATTTGCGATGATGAATACTCGTCAGATATGGCAGCCGAGGATGAGACGGTCAAGAATCACTTGCCGGTCCTGGGATCATGCGATCACACATTCTGTCATTCCTGCATTTTGAAGCACCAGGTGAGCCGTGCAGAGTTAAACCATGGTAGAGTGCCAAAGCGTGTCAACTATATGGTGTGTAAGAAACGGTCTTCATTCGACCCTAGCAACCCTAAGTATGATCGGCGGCTGATTGCGATGCTGGAATCATATGTCCCAATTCGGGTTCAGCAGGCGGAACTCGCTTCCGCAACCGCTGCAAGTGTAGGTATTATCGTTGATGAATCTGAAGAAATGGGTTATTTGTGCTAGATCGTTTTATCTCAAAAGAGAAAAGAGTCTCGATGTACTGCAAATTTCCGTTCTTTTGGCACTTCGATCGTCTTTTCAGAAGTCGACGAAGGTTGATTGGTTGATTTGCAAGGTGGGTCGTCTTTTCAGAAGACGAAACGGTTTTTGATTCCGCATCTTTTGTGCCATTAGATCAGAAATTCATAGTAAAGTAAACTGTGATCTATTTTATTGAATTATTATGAACTCCTCTTTTGTAATTACAGCTGGAATAACCGCTGTGTCGTGACACCCCTCAGCTACGCAAAACGTATTGGGATTTTAAATCTCTTACGCCAT
>JALLBE010001634.1:0-13425 GCA_036939795.1 Thalassiosira mediterranea | reverse complement strand
CTGACTGTCGCCCCCGAGGACGCGCTTACGCCTATGGACCACCCAATGGTGGATTGGTCCCACCCCCGGCAGGCATCCCTCAATCCACCGATCTTGCTGACAGTGGAGGGAAGCTCGATGTCCGACAGAGACGAACAAACTCAAAACGTGTTGATCCCAATCTCCAGCAATCCCTCGTTCAGGACCACCATATCTGATTTGGCACGCAGCTGCTGAATGCATTTATGCCAATCTTCTCAATGTGTCCAAGAGATGAACAGAATCAAAATTCATTGTTGCCAATCTTCCGAAGTTAAGTCGGTCAATCGATGTATGAAGGACGATGGAATAAATCAACAGCGTGAGCAGTAAGCAACTATGCATCTCCAGAGGCCCATGCGTGTGGCCTCTTGATGAGCTGGAAGATGCAGCTCGTCCTGTTCCGGCGCTGGTGGCTCTTCGTACTTTGATGCGCTCTGTGCCCGGCTGGCCATCATTCTCATGGTGATAGATTGTGATCTATTGTGATTTGTCATGCTCGGTGCTTGCTTTTGTGCCAGGCCAGGAGAGAGGAGAGCCCAGGGGATGGATCCAGAATGGAGCCAAGAGCCGGACGTAAATACTTACTTGTTATTATACCTTGTAGAATATTTCCAATAATAATGAGGGAGATGAATGAACATGAATTGGCTAGTTGATACTTGCTTCGAGTAGATATCATCCACACATATGTTCTGTAATCATTCATGGGAAAATATGGGACCACTCTAGTTGACACGGCATTGCAATCTTTTGTGCATGCATACCATATTGATCTACCTCGACAGACCTCAAGGTATTTACAATGTCTTAAGCCCAACAACACAGGCATGAACACAATGCGGTGGGCAGCGCAGAGACGCAAGCTCTGGGACCGTCGCAGCAAGCGCCAAATACAATTCACTCAAGCCATGCTAGATACCTATAG
This sequence comes from Thalassiosira mediterranea, assembly GCA_036939795.1. Lineage (NCBI taxonomy): Eukaryota > Bacillariophyta > Thalassiosirophyceae > Thalassiosirales > Thalassiosiraceae > Thalassiosira > Thalassiosira mediterranea. The sequence continues at coordinate 12,479 of JALLBE010001634.1, read as the reverse complement.
TGGAAAGGACCTCTGGCAGCAGGAGCGACTCAATCTCAGCAAATACTCCACCATTGCATTCATTGTGGTCAAGGCACTGGAGTCGAGAGAGCACGTGCCTCGCTTGGCTGTTCAGTTGGGCCATGATCCCCTTCTCCCGGGCAGCAGCGGCAGCATTGGGGGCGTGCTTCCTGTTGATTGTGGCGGCTAGACCAATTTGATAGCGCAACTCTATGAGCTGTTGGTCATTTGAGCCGGGCAGCTCTAGTATCCTCAAAACATGGTTGGACCTCAATGTCTCCTGCACCGAGGAGACATCACAAAGTACCTTCAAAAATGCTCGGTGTCCACCCTGGTCGAGGTTCTTCAAGCTTGACCCCTTGCTCTGAAAAAGATTTGCAATCGACGCGTGCCCTGACCTTCCCAGCTGACTGCCCTCCAGTGATAGGTCCTCCATGCTCGATAGTGCCAACAATGAATCCAGCAATTCACTAATTTGACTGAGATCCATGAAATGCTCCCTTGCTGCTATCTGTAGTCTTTGGTCTTCGTCATGATGCGATGTCCTTTCTTCACTGTTCCTTTGCACAAAGGTGGCATCCTCCCGGTGAGCCTGCTTCCAAATGGAGAATGACATAGCCTGCCTCTGGGCGAGAATGGCGTCACCCCATTGCGACATCTCATCAGTAATGGCATAACATTCCATGCCCTCCCAGCACGTGCGGTTGTCACTCGCCTCCCAGCCGCACGCCCTAAAGCACTCCACCACACCAGGTCGATTAAACTCGTCAAGTGCCCCCGCAAAGTACCTTTCCTCAGTGGAATCGTCAATGGTTATGACGTATTGAGTGCCATCCGCCTGATGATGCGTACCCACCTCAAGAGCTTGCTTGACAGCATCAACAGCGGCAATCTTATTATTTCTAGCAAAAGCCAATCCACCAATCTTAGCGACAGTGGAGGGAAGCTCGATGCCTGTCAGAGATGAGCAAAATTGAAACGCGTCGATCCCGATCTCCATCAATCCCTCGTTAAGGACCACCACCTCCAACTTGATACAGCTGCTAAATACGTTTGCGCAAATCTCAACAACGGTGGACGGGATCTCAATGTGTCCAAGAGATGAACAAAAGCGAAATGCACTGTTCTCGATCTTCCGAAGCCCTTCATTCAGAACCACTTCCTCCAATTGGTCACATGCTGCAAATGCGCATTCGCCAATCTCCACGATAGAGGACGGGAGCTTAATTCGCCGAAGAAATGAACAACCTTGAAATGCACTCTTCCCAATTATCCCATTTCCTTCTTTTAGTACAACCACCTCCAATTTTGCACAAATGCTAAACGCACGTATACCAACTGTAATGACAGTGGAAGGGATCTCAATACACCGAAGACTTCGGCGAAGAGAAGAGCAAATTCGAAAAGTGCTCTTCCCGATCAAACTAAGCCCTTCATTGAGCACCACCGTATTCAACTGCCTGCAGCCACTGAATGCACGTTCACCAACCTCAGCGACAGTGTGCGGAAAGTCGATATGAACGCATACGCCCCAATCTCCCGAAGCCCTTCATTCAGAACCACCACCTCCAATTGGGAACATTCTCTAAATGCCCCATGACGAATTTCGGTGACATCCGCAGCCAGCTCGACGTGGGTTACCCAGTGCTTGCGGAGTACTGGAACGCGCTCCGGGATCGGTCGGTCATGTTGGAATGAAGGGAGCGGGGGAGATAGGCGGAAGGGTTTAAGTCGGTCAATCGATGTATGTATGGCGACGGAATGATTCAACGACGATGCACGTGATGGGAGCACACCGGTGAGCAAACGTAGAGATGCAATATCTACGTCTCTCCCGAGGCCCGAGGACCATGCACGTCGCCTTGCCTAGCCCGGGTAATCACTAGTGATGAGCTGGGTGACCTCTTCGTGATGCGCGCTGCGCCCGGCTGCGCCATTATCCTCGTGGTAGATTGTGATAGATTGTGATGCTCGGTGCAAGCACGAACAGTGCAAGCTCGGTGCTCGCTTTTGTTCCAGGTCGAAGGTGCAGGCGGCGTGCCAGGGGTGCAGCCGGGTGCGGGTGCCTGCGGGAGCCTGCGGGTGCCCATAAATATCGATTTATTTATGTAATAGAGCTCGTAAAAGATTTCCAGCAATAATGAGGGAGAAATAAATCTTCTTTTTATTTTTTTATTGTAAATGGTATCTCGATGTTGCCATGGCGTTTAGATATTTCGAGCTCTAATCATAGTAAACATTCCAACATCCGAACTCCGCACGGATCACAGATCAGCACAGATCTCAGGCAGGAGGCAGGTTCCACGATGATCCGGCGTACTGCGGCCCTGGCGGCGTCCGCCATGGCGCTCCTCTTTTATCTCCCCTCGACGTCGGCACAGCTCGTCGAATCCGAGCGCGTCGCCGAATACCGCGCCCGCGGCCACTCCTGGCCGCCCCGTCCCCCCGACTACCTCCCCCCCGACTCGCCCGGGTGGCGATCCGCGCACGAGCGACGGTTCGAGCAGATAGCGCGCCTGCCCGACGACGAACACGGGGCCAAGTACAACGCGTTCATGGCCGCGGTACACTCGGCGCTCGTGGCGCCGTCGTTCACGGAGCACGGGTGGGGACTGACCCGCGCCCCGCAGAATTTGGTCGACGCTCTTCGCGAGAGGCTGCTACGGGGGTTGGAGGATGGGGACGCGCCGGTTGAGGAGTCGGAGCATCCCGTGGCGGAGGAGTATCCCGATCAGTTGCCGCTCATGATACATATCGGCGATTTGGCCGACAGGGCGATGGAGGAGATGCTGCCCATCCACGAGGCGTGGTCGGGGGTGGACCTGGTCCCCAACAACGCGTACGGACTGCGCGTGTACCGCAACCAGAGCAACCTGCAGATGCACGTCGACGAGTCCGCCACGCACGTCATATCGTCGATACTGCACGTGGATCACGATCCGGACGGCGAGCCGTGGCCGCTCGTCATCGAGGACCTGAGGGGGAATACCAACGAGGTGTTCTTGGAATCCGGCGACATGCTCCTGTACGAATCGAGCAAGTGCTTCCACGGCCGGCCGAGGAGGTATAGCGGGAGGTGGTACTCGAGCCTCTTTACGCACTACTATCCCGTGGACTGGGACGAGGAGAGGGTGCACATGGACGCCCACTACTGGGTCCCGCCGGGATGGCACGAGGTGCCGGAGAATGATGAAGGAGATGAAAAAGTAGACGGCGGTTTGGAGAAATTGGTTGTCACGGAAACATCCTTCAAGGAGCCAGGCTGCGAGCACGAGTGGTGCGCGTTGAAGGCCGCCATCAGGTGGGAAAGACCCGAGGGGCTGGGGTTCGGTCAGGTCCTCTCCGGCGATGGGACTGTCAGATCATTGGGCGTCGACAACATGTTCAAAGGCAATGAACTGTGATGGTGCGAATGGATGACGCATTGATTGACGAATGGCGCATTGATGGAAACCTTCCTTGTTGGCAACCCGCCTAATTTTCCCCCTGAAAGGCAAATTCATGCCAGTTGGATTGGGAGATATCGCGGGCATTCAAGCACACGAGAGAAGATGGAGCCCTGCTGATGGTTTATACCAAAGGAAATGGACTGTTTGTACCCACTGCAATTTTGATCAACGTTGCTGCAGGTGTGGAAATGGTTTCTCATTGATTAAGGACCAGCTGCGCTGCCCGACTGGAGTAGAAGGTTCGTGACTTTCTTTCATTAATCAAGCATCAGCAGCTGCTTGACTAGAGGTAGAGGATCATAGAACCAGAAGCTGCTCGAGCAGGATCCTGGCAAAGGCTGGGTTGACCCCAGAAACAGGAAGTGCCTATTAGTATGAATTGGGGTAGGAGGCAATTTCTTCCCTTGTTTGGCAAAGGATTAAGAAAGGGAAATGTAAAAGCGCGCTCGTTTGACCTGGAATGGAACTTCCTTCAAAGGCAGTGTACCATTACTTCCATTTCTAATCATTTCTTCTTATCTCTTTGTAGAGTATCTCATACAGTGCCTTAATAACCACAATTCTCTCTAACCTACTTTCCGGGGACCTGATCTTTCAGCACCCACATCATTGTCTGATCTTTTTTAATTAACCATGAGTAGCACATCAAAAGGACACACACGGCAACAGCGAGGAAAAGGCTGTATCCATCAGATCCTCCCGCTCATTCCATCAAGTTGTCTGACATTGTCGCCATATCGGTGTTGCTCCAGTATGTAGTTAGCTCTTTCTGCGTAATATGGTCCTCGTCGCAATCCCTCAGCTCCCCATCAAAAGCTGGTGGCCTGCAAGTAAACGCGTCTGCCACAGCCTGCATGCTCCGCTTCGACATTTGATACATGGGAATGACCCGAAATGGCTGCTCAAACAAGTGACTGATCTCGTCTAGGCCAAGCATGGCAAACCCCACCACCATTGTCAGGAGTGTCGTCATAATCCCATCAAGCCCGGACATGTGAAGTGCCGGGGGCAGACAGAAGAGGTAGAACACGAGGAGACGACTTGTGTGGGAGGTGTACAAAGTTGGGATGGGCGAGGCCCGAATGCGACCGGTAGAGGTGATCACTTCGCTCAGCGCGTGGGCTGTGTGATCAAGCGCAATCTCCTCGGCAGTTGTGAGTCTGTGCTGTTTCCCCAAGTGGGCCAGTACCTGTCGTATCCTCACAATGACCGCTGACGCCTTCTGCCGCTGGGTCAAGACGTAGTCCGCATCCTTCTTGTCTGGTAGCATCGTCCTTACTAGTTCCACTACATCGTCCTTCTTCACGAAGCGGAGCTGGCTCTTTAGGAGCCACCCATACAATGCGACATGGCGCCCGAGTATGAGAGCTAACTGCTTATCCACAGGGTAAACAAATGCGGCGATAAGCTGCGCCATTTCGCGAGTGCTCAGTATAACCTTTGACCATAACTTCCTGGCCTCATCGAGGCGCCCAAGCGCATGATTGCTCCGCAAGGTCAAAAGGAAGGCCAAAAAAGACGACATAGTACCCAAAGAAGATAGCTATCGAATATGTAATAATGCCAAACAGTGAGCTTAAACAGATTTTTGCTATTGAACAAATCATGTACATGGAAGATGTTGTACTCACAGGTATCTGAGGCTTTCTAAAATATATGAACTGATTTTCGACCCAGAGGGAAATCAAAGTCCATGCGAGCAGGGCACACTGCTGCGGCATAATCCTACGCACCAGCCTGCTGTAGGGGAAGTTCAAGAGATATCTGAAGTATCGTTTTCTGCTATTGTGATACTCCCAGTCGTCGAGCGTCCAGGTCTTCGAATACGAGAGCGTGGCCGACCTTCCCATGAGATGTTTGGGGATGCACGGGTCGAACTCGTCGCCACGAAGATCGTAGAGGACGGTCCGAACATCATTGGAGAACTTGAACAGAGAATCACTCCCTGGCTGTCTCGAGCTACCATTCGCTTGCGTGGGTGCGGATGCAGCGTCGTCTACATCCATCTGCGAGCCGCCGTTGGCGCCATTGTATGCATCGACTACTACATCGTTGCTCCTTGGAGCGAAACCGGTCGATCGTCTAAGTGATGGGTGGCTCAGATGAGGAAGCTGAAACGCCCCCACGCTGACGACGGTATTGAACGACAGTAACGAGAGGATCTTGACCTTCCCTGCGGTCATGGCTGATGAAACTTGCTTTGTATGTGTTGGAGGAAATGGACTCGATGGTTATGGAGTGGGCTTCAATTGATTTGGTCGCCGTCGCCGACGAGAGGAGGGAGGAGGAAGAGGAACATTCCAGCATGCATATTTGCTGGCTCTCATCATCGTTTGATTGATGTGGCGTCAGGGGGTTCCGGAGGCACTCCGGAGGGAAGTCCATTTGATGTTCCCGCCAAATCTTGGCACCACCTTCACTAATTCCTCTGTGGACTACCTTGACTCACCCATCACCATGCCGGCCCTCTCTAGCCTCTTGACTCTTGACTTCTTGACTCTTGACCCTCGACCCTCGGACCTCGGACCCTCCGCACTCCGAGCACGCGGCTCACCAACCCAGTATGGTAGCCTATTGTAGCCCCTTCTCTCACTCCGCCTGTACAATATCGACCAAACGAAGCTCTTTCAATAACATGACAACGCCTATCATTGACTCTCTCATTGCCATACTTGCATTACTGACGATCGCGGCATCCGGTTTCGCGCCGGTCAAGCATGCAAACCTCGAGGTACAGTCTTCGCATAGGCGATGCAAGTTGCCGTCGCCATGTTGCCCCATGGTCGCTTCAGACGGCGGCGGGCCCGACGAAACGTCTCCGTTAGACATGGGCGATCTGCGGAAGAGGATGGATCGTCAGGAGAGCCAATACGCGAGGCTGCTCATGGCTCAATCGGAATACATAGACGAAGAACGCCCAGTGCCGGAATCTGTGCACATCATTTTGTTCCAGCCCGATACGCCTCAGCAGCACGTCCATACGATAGAACTTCCGAAGGGCTCTGGTAACAACATCATTCTGGCGTTCGAGAGCGGAGGCGATTGTGCAACGTTCGCTCGGTCGCTGCAAGATTTAGAGTTTGCGGCTCCTAGCGTGAGTTCGGAACTGATGCTTGGTATGCTGAAATAATATCTGATATCCTGCTCATTCTCAGTATTGTTGTACTGTCCCCGTCCACGTCTGCTGACACAGCTAGAAGAAACCGTCTTCGAGCCTTTCAGGCAGTATTGCGAAATGTCTGGTCTATCTTTAGTTATTGTCCCGAAAGGATTTGAGTTGACGCCTCCACAGCTCAATGCCAATGATGACATTGATGAGGATGGCGACGATGTGGAGATCATCGGTGATGATATTTCAGAAATTTCTGATGTGGCAACACCTGATGGCGACGATGAGCTCGATGCTTGGGGCTAATTTTTCTGTGCTATTGCAACATTGGATCATAGATGACCACGATGCCGATCATGAGGAGACTGCTCGTCATCAGAACTGATGGAAGATAGGTTGTTGCACGAAAGAGAAGTAGTATCAATGCCCGACTGCTCCAAAAAAGAGTACCAGGTAATAACTTTGATTATATTGCACCGTGAGATTCATTAAACAAGTGGGGTACCTTAGCTGGATTTGGTGCAAAAACAACACCTGCTAGGACTTGAGAGGACTGTACATAATTGTTTTGAATTTTCTAGACAATGTATGGAGAGGCCACAGCATCTCAGATTGTTGTGCATGCGAGCCGACACAAAGCCCGAATACATTGGCTTCCAAAGACATTGCCATCATCATAGAAGAATCTCATCTTGGGCCCCACAATGTATTGATACTGATTCTCGATCAGGCGCCACTCCCACCGTCAATATTTCCATAGACAATTTAATAACCATGTTGATCATCTCGTCTGGGAGAAATCTGGCCACTTCATGAGGTCATTCGCCTGATCCCAGAACATATGTTCCAGCTTGCAACTCATGATGAAGTGTTCCTCCATTTTCTTCAACGTCGCCTCGCCCTCCTCTCCCCTGGCCTTTTCCCTCGACGCGGCATCATCCACAATCGCTATGTAATCCTTCACCTCCCTCTCGAACTCCTCCCCCCCGTACATGTCTATCCACGCGTCGAACTGCGGCGCCCTGTCGACGCCATCGCCGAGTTTCTCTCGCAGTTCGAGCATGCACTTTCCCACGTGCATGTACACCCAAAAGCAGGGCAACAGGACCGCCAGGCCCTCCGACAACGGGCGGGTCGAGACGACGCGCGTCATGTACGAGGTGTAAAGCAGGGTGTTGGGCATGGCCTCCGCCCCCGAGGCGTCGATGTCCCACTGCTTGAAGAAGCTCCTGTGCAGATCCTTCTCCGCCTCCTCGGCGCCCACGGCGAACGCTCGCATCCTCTCGGATGCACCCCGGTCGTACTCTCCGGAGGCATCCATCTTGTCGCCGAGCATGTTGAGAGCGTGGGCGAAGTCGGTGAGGTACAGCGCATCCTGCACGACGTAGTAGCGAAAGTTCTCGATGGCGAGGGTGCCGTCGACCATTGCCACGAGGAAGGGATGTTTCTCGGTGACGGAGATCAGGGACGCGGAGGCGTCCCAGAACGATTGGACGCCCATTGTTGTTGGATCGATGTCTACTAGCGCAATGGCGGTTCGCGCCGGCCGTATCGTCTTCTCGAGGGCGATTATTTGTGCTTACTTTCGTCTACCAATCCGCCTCTACATATATCTGAATCCGCCCGGCCGTGCCCCGTGCATGCCAAACCAGCATCCATCCAGTGCGTGTGGGCTGGGTGTGGGCTTCCACGATCGAGGCTGATTGAGGCAGGGCGATCGATGATCGATGATGACGGACGAAGATGGATAGGAGAGAATGGATCTTGTACTAATTCCAGCGTATGAGATATCTTTTGTGTCAAACGTGTCGTCAAGCGCGTCACCCTTCATGCGTCACGTCGTCGGTCAACCTTTGTGGAAACACACATCGTCGCCCTTCGTCATACATACCGTGGACACAACATCGTCGCCATGGCCATCGCGACGTCGCGCGGCTGCTGCCGTCGTCGCGTCCTCGGCACCATCGTCGTCGCCTCCCCGACCGCCGCCGCCGCCGCAGCCTTCGCGGCCCTCGCAGCCGCCGCCCCGGTCGTCGTCGGCGGCGGCCCCGGCGTCGTCGATCGCCAACGCGCTGCGACGATAGGATCCGACGTCGAGGCAGTCGTCGGGTTCGCCTTCACCCCCTCCTCCTCCGGCGGCGGCGGCTGTCGTCGAGATCTCGGCGGCATTCATCGGCGCGCCGAACAACGGCGCGTCGCCGCCTTCCCCGCATCCCTCCGATCGTGGACGTCGACGACGTCGCATGGTGCGGACGACTTCGGCGACTCTCCCTACCTGTCTCCGGCGGCGGCGGTCGTCGACATCTCGGTTGCATTCATCGGCGCGTCGAACGGCGCGTCGAACGGCGCGTCGTCTTCCCCGCATCCCTCCGATCGCGGACGCTGTCGTCGTCGTCGACGACGTCGCATGGTGCGGACGACATCGGCGACTCTCCGTACCTGGCGCCCACGCTGGAGGGCGTGCGACGGGATCTCCTTCGGGAGAAGGAGAAGGAGAAGAAGAAACCGTCGTCGCCGCCCCGGGCATCTCTCCTGACGGACTGCGGGCTGCTCTCATCCCGGGCGCACGGCGCGCCGTCACTGGCCCCCCATCTCAATCGAAGGCATCATCCCATGGTGTACCACCCCCATTACTCGTGTCCGGATTGGCCCGAACGGCACACGTTCCCCATGGCCAAGTTCGAGATGACCGCCCGGGCATTGCTGGAGGACGACGTCGACGTCGAGGACGACGACGACGACGACGACGATACCAACGACGGCTACTCTCCCGACCCATCGCCGGCGGGCGTCGATCGCGGCGGTTGCGGCGGGCGCGGTAGTCCGCTGGTGCTCTCCAAAAAACACTTCTTCGTCCCCGCGGAGGCGGCCTCCATCCCCCCCTCCCTCCTCTCGCCTCCCATCTGTCCCAATTTTCTCTCTCGATTCCTCTCCTCATCCCTTTCGGAGGAGGAGCGTCGGATCATTGGGTTTCGCGACCAGACCGGTAGGGCGGAACTGATCGAGCGGACGCTGTTGGAGGTGGCGGGGACGATATTGGCGTGCCAATTGGCGCTGAGGTACGGATTGGCGTCGAATTTGGCGGGGGGGACGCACCACGCCTCCGCGGCGGAGGGGAGGGGGTACACCATCCTCAACGATTTGGCGGTGGCCTCCCGGTTGATCACCTGGCGGGATGAGGAGGGGGATGGGCGTGACTATGCGGTCGACGAATGTCGAAACGAGGAGGAGGACCTGGAACTGCTCCGGAACTTCTATCGGGGAGACGACGCCACCGCCAATAATCCTCCCGAGCGCGTCCTGGTCGTCGACTGCGACGTCCACCAGGGCGACGGGACGGCCACCTTCTCGCGACCCCCCGCAGGCGACGAGGATCCTCCCGCCCACAACCTCCACGGAAGGCTGTTCACGCTCGACCTGCACGCCATAAACAACTATCCCCATCCCAAGGAAAAATGCACCTACGACGTGGGATTGCCGGACGGGGCGGGCGACGAGGGGTACCTCGGGTCGCTGTCGGCTTCGTTGGGGAGGGCGCTGGACGAGGTGGATCCCGATCTGGTCGTGTACAACGCCGGCGTTGATATTTATGAGAAGGACAAATTGGGAAGGCTCTCCGTGACATTGGACGGCATGCGCAGATGGGACGAGTGCGTGATAAATGCCTGCGTCCGTAGGGGTATACCGGTGGCGGCCGTGGTGGGGGGAGGGTACGACGACGACGTCCGGGAATTGGGACGGAGGCACGCGATGGTGCACGGCGTTTGCGCGAAAGTTTGGAGGAGGGAGAAAATGTGGGAAAGAGGGGGAGGGGCGGGATGATGTGACCTCGGGGTGACCAACCGACGATTTGGTGTCCCCCGATGGCCGTTGGCGGGCGAGATCGCCCGGAGCTTCCACCGACCGGTGCGATGTGTAGGTGCAAGATGGATGTGGCCGGCTTTGGCATGAACATCGCCGGACGGACCCCCGCTCGGGCCGCATTCCTCGGATGCTCGGCCCGATGTATAGGCATGTCGAAGAAGAGCGGTGCAGCTGGTGGACGACGTAGGTGCACGCACACCCCCTCTCTCTCTCGGGTTGGACTCGAACGGGTGGCCGGCTTTGGCATGAACATCGCCGGACGGACCCCCGCTCGGGCCGCATTCCTCGGATGCTCGGCCCGATGTATAGGCATGTCGAAGAAGAGCGGTGCAGCTGGTGGACGACGTAGGTGCACGCACACCCCCTCTCTCTCTCGGGTTGGACTCGAACGGGTGGAAACGGAATCTTTTCCATGTCCAAACAGAATCATCAGACATGTTGCAGGAATGTGGTGGGGATAGTAGAGATATGCTCGTCGTCATGGGGTCCTGGAATTAGACGCTCGTCAACCAGCGCCACATTGGTATCGTATCTTCTGATGCTGTGCTATCGTACACAACTATGTACATTTTGTAGAATAAATATGGTGTTATGATCATCCATTTACCTTGGTTTGCCAGAAGCGATATCCTCCCAACGATCTCTCTGTTCACTCTTCATCTCTTCAACTGAGGACTTGTGTGTCAGCAAAATCTCGTCAAGCTCTGCTTTGGTTACCAATTGAAGAGACTCGCTCATGTTAAGACCAAACTGATGAGCAATCTTCACATTCTGCAACGACCCGTCATGTCCAGCCCTGGCTGCTATCTTGAAGTGCCCGATGGCTCGTTCGATGTTGCCCATTTCCTTCTCCACAATGCCAAGCAGATGCCTTCCTTGTACATGACCTCCAATTGCTGCGGTCTCCAAATGTTGCTTCACCTTCGTAATATCTTTTACGACACCATCACCTTTGTAGTATATTTCGGCAAGACCAAAATGCCCATTGATATTCCCAAGGGAAGCAGCCCTCTTCATCAGTTCAAAGCCCCTCCTTTTGTCCACCGGAATTACGGAGTTTCCGACAATGCATTGGTGCCCCAGCACGCACATGGCTTCGGGATCTCCGCGATCGACGCGCTCCTTTACTTTCTCCAATGTCCTGGAGCGGTCACTGGAATACCGCGCCCTGCAAAATGGGCACGAATAACCTACATCATTGGTGACGAACCCGCCCAGACAATTGCGTTGATGCAGCCCATGCAAAGTTCCGTTCCACAACACGGTTGGTACTGGCGATTGCTTGGGTGTATCGGTAAGGGAAGGAAGCAGACCGCACAATCTTCTCTCGGGGGAGGTGGTTTGAACAATATCTCATCCCGAAGCTCTGCGGCGCGTTTCCTACATGCGTCCTTATGCTTCGCTCGGTGGGCTTTCTGGAGAGGCGGTGTCACGAGGAGCGTTGGATCACGCAGTCAATGTCACCATGGAACTGAATGCACATCACCATACCAAATAACAGTGAATCATCCTACCTGACACTTAACGTCGCAATATTTCACGAGCTTGCAAGCGGTGCACGTTTTGAGACTGTCGCCGGCTACGCCGCACCCAGCGCACTTCGAGACCCCGTCGGACGTGCTCACCGCGGGCTCGTCAGTGATTATCAGATGCGAAAGTGTTCATGCCTGCCTCAGCTGTTGATGATTCCATACAGTCCATTCCCCACCTTGCTTCTCTCTAGGGCGGCGCGAGGGCCGTCGTGCGTCGGGCGGGGATCAGGGAGGCGATGCCTGCGGCGATACCTATGATCGCAACCAAGCTATCGTACCTAGCAAGAGCGGAGCTAGCGGCTAGGTAGCGGCGTCCGTCGCCCGTCGCCGTTGCACAAACAATTCGCGAGTGTCTGCGCCTATTATTTTTCGCTAGCTTTTTTTCGTCCATTCTTGGTATAAGTCTACATACGCATTCGTCCCTCCTTACCCATCCAAAAGTTGGGTATTTTTTTATCGCGATAATATAACACAAAAAATACACCCGTCGTCAAAAACCTTCCCAAATCACGTACCCGGGTACCC
>JALLBE010001632.1:0-13276 GCA_036939795.1 Thalassiosira mediterranea | reverse complement strand
ATAGTTATTTCGGTTTAATTCGTTTGGACCTTGAGCTATTTTGGCAATAACAATAGTTTATGGTGGAGCACCCACTCCCAGCAACAGGCAGGCAGTGCTGGCAGTGGTGTGTTTTGGTGTTGGATAATGTAACTGCAACTGTAACTGTATTTTATTGCTTACCACTCAGAGTATATGTATATGCATCTTGCACCTTTAAGGGCCAGCAAGGTAATCTTTGGCTTTGGAGAGTCATTTGATTGCACCTACATGGCTGCAGGCCGGCTGTGCGGAATGAAATACACAACTGTAACAGTGGGTATATCAAATAGACAAGGCAAAGACCTGCTGTTACTAGATTTGAGGACCGAAACACAAGGTTGTTTTACAATGCATACAAGCCGCCGGCCACAGACCACAGTCATCTCCTAAAAGCCGGATAGTGATGTGCTGGCCAAAGCGTAGGCCATTTTCATTTGTCAACCATCAATACTTGTGATTACGATTCCGATATGTCACTCTCAGAGAGTGTAGCCTCTACTGATACCTAGTATTTGAAACAGCAGCACACAATTGATAGCATCCACAGCCACTCCATTTTGCACTATGGAACCATACATAACTTGAACTTGGAGTTACATAGGTACTTTGATCTTGAGCTTGCATTCTAAAAGGGTTATTTAGGGTTTATTTCAGCGAGGAATGATTGAAGACAGGTATCGCCAAAAGACACCTGTTGTGACAGCTTTGGCACGAGGCAAAAAATCAAAGGTGCCAAAATCAAGGCGTGGCGAACTTCGATAATGGGAGTCTGATCCAAACGACACGCTTACGCACCAATCTCAAAGATACAGGCGATAGCGAGCGATATTTTGTATTAATTCCTTGATTAAATATGATCATATCTATCGCCATGTGATGTGTCGCCCAATCAGTGGAAGCCCTCCATCAATGAGTGGATCGTCGTCGTCACGCACGGAGGATACGCTCGCTTTTTTGCTTTGATCTCGCTCGTCGTGGATCTCGAATCGCGACGTCGAGCGCGAGAGGAGCATGGAGAGAAGGCACGAGGATTCAAGGCTTCGGATCAACGCTATCGTTGCCCATATCCTTTGGAAACGATGGCGGAAAAGGTTCAGGGCAGCGTCAAATGGTTCTCCAACAAGAAGGGCTACGGGTTCATAACCCCGGCCGAGGGGAGCTCGATTGAGGAGGATGTGTTCGTTCACCAGAGCAGCATCTTCTGCGAGGGATATCGTACCCTGGTGAGTTGAAAGATACGTCAGTTCATCTGGTGCACCCGCCAGGGTTGGGTTCATGTATGGACCGAAGATTGCGCCTGGCGTTTGCATTCCAGACTCACCCGCATCGATCTTTGGATCTTTCTTGTCTCGCTCGTGTCAGGACGAGGGCTGGGAAGTGGAGTTCGAGATTGGCCACGATGATGACGGCAAGGTGAAGGCCGTCAGCGTTACTGCCCCAGGAGGCGGGCCATGCTTCGGACCTCGCAAATCTCGCCCCGGACCCCGCCGTCGCGGAGGTGGAGGTGGTGGGGGAAGCGGTGGCGAGGCCAAGGAGGGCGCCGAGGCCGGAGGCGGCGGAAAGGGACGTGGAGGACGGGCCAGGGGCCCGCCGAAGCCCCGCGATCCATTCTGGCACGAGTCTCTCGACGGAGCGGTCAAGTCCGCCATCGAGGAGAGGGGCATCCGCACCTCCACCGGTACTATTGACGTGTCCGTAGGCGACGCCCGGGTCAAGCTTGGCACCAACGGATACTCTTCCATGGCCCACGCCGACGGGGTCCTCGCCGAGGGTACCTTCGCCTGCGACGCCGATGGAAACGCCACGTTCACCTGGGAGCACTGCATCTCGTACGACAAGGCTGCCGCCGCGTGGGGTGCCGCTGCCGACAGGTCCATGCTTCCCACCTCCTTTTGCCTTGCTGATGGTAAGTTTGCTACTTCATATCCACTTGATTCTAACTTGAACATAGGTTATCTAATGTACGTACCTGAACTTCCCTGGCTCTGTCTGTTATCTGTCTGCACACCAGCCAACGTCCTTCCCGTTGGCGCCGAGGAGAACGCCCAGTCGCTCTGGGGCGACCTCCCGGATCCTAAAGCGGCTCTTGAGGAGAATGGCTTCCAGATGCGTCACGTCGTGCTTACGCCCAGGCGCAGGAGGTAAACGGGTTTTAGCGTGGCAGAGATTCACGGTTGCTGGTCAATGGATGCGCAAACACAAGTCTTCAACTTCAAATCTAGTGTTGGCATGCCATGTAATGTGAGGCATGCCCTGGTCGTTGCATACTGCTATGGTCCGTTTCTTAGTCCTGTTCGTTCGTGAGGTTGATGGTTGTGAGGGTAGCACAAGATATGCGCAATAAGTTGTTATAAGGCAAACAGCTTTGCTTGCTACACTCAAGCCTGTTCAGGGGTACCTATGCTGTTAGTTGCAACTCTACTGAATGTTTTGGCTCGTAATGTGGGAACCTGCTATGGTGTCCCTTTGAGGCGAATTAGATAGCGGCCCTAGTGCCATAGCACAATGCAGTGCTATTGTTGCCATCGTGGCATTGTACCAAGAACCTCGTGGAAGGTTCTGATGCAACATGCATGCAACAAGCAGTTTGCCACTGCATCTATTGCACTGCGTTGGTAGGCATGCCTCCGACAGATGATGATATACTACGAAGCAACAACTGGCACCAACCTGTGGCAGCCTGTCAAGTTGTCAATCTGCTGCGTGTAGCTTCCTGCTGATGTGTAACAGGTATGACAGCCTATCAGCAGCTATCACTGATGCCACTGCGTAGCACGGCTTACACACATTAAAGCTGATGAGAATGTTGACCCTACTAGCAGTCTCATTCAACCGAATGAGGCCAGAGATCAAGGCAGGAAGGCTTGAACTTGCTATTGCAATGCAATGTGGCGTTAGATACTGTGCCAACTGGTATGTTGTGCAGCATCTCCCATCTCCCATGCCTTTGACTCTAGACATGCGTACTACAAAGATATCAGTTGCACGAACCTGTTGCACATTAGCTACTCTAGTAGTTGCCTAAGCATGATGTCATACATACGCGGCAGCCGTGGCACTGCGCCAATTCAATAGAGACAAAGGGGTATTGGAACTCTCGACAAGTATCGCGTCAATATCAAGAGACTTATCTTTATGCACATGAGTGTGTAGATCTCTCTTCGACAGGCATCAATGATCTGACAATGACGAAGCAGCTTGGTGAACAAGCTTATGCCTATGGTCACCAACATGATTCAAAACGGGCAGACAATTTGCACCGTCATATCTGTCTGCGACCTTCTTCAGAATGGTTTGACTCTTGCCCATGTGTGTGCAAAGCTCCGGCTGACAACTTCTCGACTGACACGATCGGGTAGGGCTTCTAAATCTCATAATAATCATTTTATCCTCTTCATCTTGACTGCAATTGGCAACAGTATGTGGACAATGAATAGAACGGGTGACGTAAAATCGACATTGGGGGTCATGGGGCCATCAAAGGTGTCTGCAGATCTGCAGACCCCTGAGTCCAGCACGACGGATGCGAAAGCATACCCTATCCTAACCTATCTATCTTTGGCGATGTCTTTGCTAGCACCCGTGGGCACGATGCCGTGCTGCGATCTGCGATCCATCTAGCCCCACGCATGTCACAGACCCAAGCATGTCACGGCCGCAGCGCATCACCATATCGTCTGGTATCCCATCCTCTCCAACCGAGCCTCCTGCTTGAACCTCTGCATGTCGGTCCTGCTGTAGAAAAGCTCCCCGACGCTCTCCCGCTCGTATCGCGGGACCTCGATGATCCTCGACACGACGTCCGGCGCGAACGTTACCGAAAGCCGCGAGGATCCGGAGTCCACGGTGGAGGCATCTCCTCCCTCTTCCATCCTTTCCAGGTGGTAGTCGCTCCGTCTTCTGGGGCATATGGCGAAGGAGAAGTCGATCTCGGAGTCGAAGAGGGCGATCGTCATGGTTCTGTCGTGACGGCGAATGCTCTATATTGTGTATCGATTTGCTTGAAATGTCTTGGCTCTTGGCCGCCGAAGAGTATGATCTTGCTGCCGCCGTTGTATTCTGGCTCGATCTTATTGTACCCCGATACCTATGCCGGGCAAGCTGAAGTCGTTCCTTACTGACAAGAGGAAGTAGTATCAGTAACCTTCAGTAACTCAGTTCTGTCGTCGATGTTCGTATGGTACCGACTCTCCAAATTCAATAATGAAGCCAATTCGATTTCCCGCTATGCGGCCGTATCGAAGGAGGCCTCTCAGGCAAACTGGAAGTCGATGATGCCGCTACTACGCACGTCGCTGCTGTGTCGCCGCCTACGCTCGAAAGCCGATGGACAAAAAAAGTGAACATGGTCATGGTCATCGAAGTTTCTGTTCGGTTCGTTTTCCTCCTCTAGAGGTTGCCTTGCTCTCTTCTGCTTCGTCGTGGTGCTTTCATCGCGACATCGGCATGTTGTGTGATTGCGAGTGACGAGTGACTGCGTCCATCTTGGGATTTAGTAGTATGTAAATCCTTACATTTTATCATTTTATATCATACAAAAACTATTTTCAATTAATAAATATATATATCTATGTTTAGTTTACATACTTAAATACCTATTTATTTTCTAAATATTTAGCTTATCCTATCACGTGAACCGTCGGGTCGTTTTTGGCGGTCCAAATCTCAATCGTGAATGATGTCCGGTCAGTGTCTGAAACTCAAACCCGCCATTTTGACCGATCGAAATTTTGGTCGAGAAATCCAGCCCAATGAATTATCTACCATCGCCAATACTATCTTTCCGTATGTAGACCATCAAAATTTATCGCCAAATACCATCTCGACGCGAACCGTTCCCATTATTTTTCCACCGCCGTCGGCAATGACGGCGTCGTCGTAGGTAGCCTCCGCGCGCTCGCTGGAGCCACAGGATGGACGGGGACGACGCGGCGGAGGACGATGACTTCATCGGGATGGACATCGACGTCGAGCCCGGCGGCGGGGGGGGCGCGAGGCCTCGAAAATCGACATCGACGAAGGCTTCCGCTTCGACCGCGAAGCCCGCGTCGAGGAAGCGCCCCCGCCCATCCTCATCGGGGAAGTCGAAGGCATCGCCCGCCGCCGACGACGCAAACGGAGTAGTCGCGAGCGGCGGCGGCGGTCCATCATCATCCCGAAGGAAGAAGCGACCGCGCAAGCCCCCTCCCCCGCCGCCTCCCCCATCCTCCCTCGTCAAGCTCCTCCGAAAGGATGAGTCGGTACTTTCTTATTTTAGGAGCCTGCAGGAGAATTTGGAGTACGACGTCGACAGGTGGAAGTGCGAGGCGTCCCGTTGGAAGAGGGCGGCGACGAACGACGTCGGGAAGGAGGCGGGGAAGGAGAAGGGGGAGGCGAATGGGGCGGGGATCGAAGGAGAAGCCAGTGCGAAGAAAAAGTCTCCTCGCGCCGCCAAGTCCGGGAACAAGAACGGCGCGGGGAGGAGGAGGAGGAAGGGGGAGGTCGAGGAAGGCGAAGGCGAAGGCGGCGGGGGCGGGGCGCGACGACGAGAATCTCCCGCCGACGGGGAGATGAAGGAGGGGGTCGACGGTGTCGATGCCGGGGAGGGAGGGGACGACGACGACGAGGAGGCGGACGCGGTGGTCCCCATCACGGACGAGGCGCTCTTCGGCGACCTCGCCGACGACGATTCCGATGGGGACGACGGGTCCGACGATTCTCCCGTCGACGACGACGCGACGAAACCGGAGGGCGTCGTCGTCGGTCGCCACGCCCTCCTCGGCGCTTCCCCGATCGTCGTTGACGAAGGAGGATTCGAGGCGGAACGTCGTCGGGCGAGGGTGCTCGCGAGGCTGAGGGAGGCCAGGGCGTCTTTGGACCTGCTGGGCGTGTCCCTCGTCGACGTCGAGGTCAGGACCGCGGTGACTCCCCCGACGGCCCCGGCCGCTCTTGGGGTTGCGGAATCGGAAGAGGCGGGAGGGAACGCGGGCGAAGCGACGGGCAAAGGGGGGGGAGAGGAACCAAAGGACGAAGCGGGCGCCCTCCTTCCGGGAGGCGAATCGAAGGAGGGCGCGCCCGAAGCTCCCACTGCTCCGACCGCCGCCGCCGCGACGACGATGATCCTGGTGGAGCGGACGCTGGTCCGCCGTCCGGACGAGAGGGTCGCGGCCGAGATGATGGCGTCCCTCCGCACCCTAATCAGGTCGTCGCTCTGCATCGCCCCCCCCTCCTCGTCGTCATCAAATAATATTGGCGGCGGCGCGCACTTGAACGACGACGACGACGATGACTACAGTGGTCATGGCGATGGGGAGGGCGGTGGCGGGGAGGCGCTGGGGGAGTTGATCGAGGGGGGAGCCAGCGGCGAAGAATCGACGACGGCGAGGAGGCACTGCGGCCTGCTGCGGAGGCGGTATCACCCGTTCTGCGGGGGGCGCGGAGAGATGCACGTCCCGACGGTGTACTACTCCTCGAGGGGGGGAGGCGTGCGAGGTGGCGGAGGCGATGCCGATGCTGATGCCGATGCCGACGGCGGCCTGGTCGAAAAAGGCGGCGCCGATGAAGGAGAGAAGTTCCCGCCGCACCCCGCCTCCACCGGATTGAGGCTGCTCATCGAAATCCTCTCCGCCATGGACGATCACTGCGGCGACGACGTCCCCGACGACGAGTGGGACGCCATCTTCGCCTGCCCGGGGAACGACTACTCCTCCTCATACTCCTCCCCCTCCCCCAACCACCCCGACGACGACGAGGAGCATCGGCCCTCCCTACAAGACGAGGAGATGGCCTCCCTCCGCATCGGATTCCGCAATCGATCCCTCCTCGTCGAGCGGATGCTGTCGTCGCTCGACGTCGAGGCGGCGCGGGCGTGGGCTTCGGGGGATCGGGCGGCGAATTTGGCGAGCGACGCGGTCTACTTCCATCCCGCCGACGCGCTGGCGGATCCCGACGATCCGGACGACGACGATCACGATCAACGCGATCATCCCGAGCGCGGGGGCGCCGAGGGGGGCGCCGAGGGGGCCGCCGCGAAGAAGGAGGAGGAGGAGGAGGAGGAGGAATTTTACGGACCCAAGAACCACGGTCGACTCTCGAACCTCGAGGAGCGCATAGCGCACGCCCGCATCGCGAACGCGCTGCGCCGTCGCCGGGGAGACGAGCAGGGCGCGGCCGAGCTCGTCGTGGGGTACGTGGCGTCGTCGGCGCCGAGCGTGGGGGCGGAGATGTATCCGAAGCTACCGCCCGCTTTGAGCATGTGCGTGTTGGAGGCGCTGCTGATCCCGGAGGGATGCTTGCCGGGAGAGGTCGAAGGAGCTGATGTTAATGGCTCGGGCGCCGGGGGCGAAGCCATGGGGTGGTTCGAGAGGTGCATTCGCCGAATGTTCGACGACGAAGGAGCGGCCCGAGTCGCAAATGACGATCCCGGCGAACCCCCATCGTCGCCGTCGTCGTGGTCGCTGCTGCTGCTCCAGGCGGAAGCCCTCCCCGTCCGCGTCTCCGCCGCGATATGGAGGGAGAGGGCCGCGTGCGCCGACGATCGCGTCCGGGACGTCGCGCGCGCGGAGCTCGCGGCGTACGAACGACTGATTCGATCGCCGTCCTCGGCGGGGGCCTGGCTGAATCGTTGCCCGACCTTTGAGATGCTCGATGCGGAGCAGGCGGCGGAGGTCGGGGAGGGGATCCTGTCGTCTGCGAGGGACCTCTGGAACGATGGCGCAAATCGTGGCGGGAGGAACGTGGACAAGATTAGGGCGGCGGTGGGAATGGCGTGCGCCATCGCGCTCCTCACCCTGGGCGACGAGGATCGCATCGTTCGAATGTGCGAGGACGTGCTGCGCGGCATGAAAACAACGGACGGCGAGGGCGCGGAGATGGCCATCGAGGATGGATGCGGCGGCGATGCGGGGTATCCGACGTTCCTCCTCCCGGCGTGCTGCTCCGCCTACTCGAGCATAACGTGTCGAAAGTGGGAGTCGATGAAATTGGGCAACGCGACCGGCCGGCACACCGCGGCGGCGTTCACCGTCCAGGACAAAATTTCCCCGATCCTCGACGAGTTTGAACGGAGCGTCACTGAAGAGGACTATTCGTCGATCGACGTCATGGTCCAATGCTGCGTCCTCGTCGGGGACGGGGACAGGCTGCGCAGGCTCGCCGCGAGGGTCGTGCCGAGGATGACGGAAGGCATCATGGCGCGACGACCGAGTTCGGCGCCGAGCGGGCGAAGGAGGCTCGCGTCGAGGACGATGACGTCCCTAATGGACGCCGGGGAGGTGCCCACGGTGAGGGTCATCAACCTGCGACGGCGTCCGGACCGGGCGCTCGATTTCAGGGGGTGCGCCGTGGAGAGGGAGCGGCTGCTCGTCATCAGGGGGCCGGCGAGGCTGAGGCGGAAGGCGCTGGTGCTGGCGAAGAAGACGAAGGACGCCCCTCTTCCGTCCTCGGCATCCATCTCACCCGGCGAGGAAGATGGCCGCCCCGTAGGAGACTACGCTTTCGACGGACTGCAAGGCCACGACGATCTCGAGGCGCAGCTCGTGCGACGCATGGAGGGAGAGGGGAAGCTGGAGGACTTCGTGAGGCCGAGGTGGCGACCGGGGGACCTGAGGGCCTTCGACAGGGACGCGCGGAGCGACTTCGAGCTCGTCGAGGCCAGCGCGACGGAGAGGGCTTGCGCCCTTTCCCACATTGCCAGGTGAGCATCTGCTGTTGGTGTTGTGTGTGTATCTATTCGCCCCATAGCCCTTCGTGGTGTGGACTAATGTTGGTGTAACTGTTCACGTAGCTGGATGGGCGTGGAGTCCACGCTATGTGAAATTGACCCCGGAGTGAAGGGAGAATGTAAGTCATATGCTCTGTTTCCCTTGATCAACGGCTGCGTGTTCTCTGCTTGGAAGGCTCAAACATTCACACTCCTCTCGCGAAGACGATCACATCTGGTATGGGAAGAAGCTGATGAGGATGTTCCAAATATCGGGCTTCGCCCGGGGACCCGCCCTCCTCCGCGAGAACGAATCCATGGGCCCCGTGCCCGTCTGCGTCATCCTCGAGGACGACGCCGTGCTGGTCGATCGATTCGCCGAACGGCTCTCGTCCCTCCTCGAGGAGCTCCCGCGCGACTTCCACATCTGCTCGCTGGGGTACAGCCGGCCGAAGGCGGCCCCGATGGTCGAGTATTCGTCGCAGCTTGGCATACCCTCCTGCCTTTGGTACCTCACCGGATACGTGTTGTCGCTCGATGGGGCGAGGCATTTGATCAAGAGCCTGCCCGTTACCGGACCGGTGGATAGGTAAGAAGTTCTCGCCACCCTTGCAGTTGCTACGTTTTACGTGTACAAAAAGGTATTCCCAACCGTTCTCACGATTCTCCCTTGGCCTCCATTAGCTGGATGGGGTTGAAAATGTGCGGCAACTGGGACAACAAGTTCGGCGACATGATGGGCGTCGGGAAGTTCACGAAGGCGAAGACGAAGCTACCGTCCCGCAAGGATTTGGCGAGGATAATGAAGTTCCGCGCATTTGCGGCGTTGGTTCCGTTGTGCGCGCAGAGGGTTGGAGTTTCTTCTTCGTCCACCGTGGCCGCCGCCGAGACCAGGGGAGGTTGGAGGAGCAACAGAGACACGGACATTACATACAGCGGCTGATTTTAGGCTCTCTGCTATTTGACGATCGCATCGTGATAATTGATACACAATAACATAATGATCATAGGGTAAGTATTAATAACAGACCGTAACAATAATAATTACTTTCATTTTTTGATACCGTCGAGTCCGAAGAAGGAAATCGCCGGGAAAGGTCTTTGCTCCATTGGCGGGCCAGCGTGTGCATCTAACAGCTGGTAAAGCCTTTCTTTATGCGGCTTCATGAACGATTCCAAGTGTTGCGTTACAGCTGAGCCGTTCTGCGGGATCGAAGTGCAGTATTATGGCCGACGTGATACCATGAAGAAGGAAATGGCGTTTTCCGTCGTCATTTGCGCCAGCTCGTTCAGCGAGAGCCGAGGTTCGCCCCTCTCTTCTCGTCCAACGTTGATCTCATCGCATACCGCCCGAAGCACCAAAGGTAGCGAACTGGGAACGTTCGGGTACATGCTCTTGAGCCGTTTCCGTTTCTTCGAAGGAAGACCGCTGAACGCCTCGCCCTCCAATTCGAAGAAGCTATCCTTGTTGCCCCCAAATCCCATGTACGGGCTGTCGGTCTCGATCATTATCCTATCCATCGGTATGATGCCGTCCCGCAGGCACTTTTTCACCTCGTCGCTCCCCTCGCCCGGTTTGCTGATATACCCGGATATGCTCGTGAAGTATCCTCGTTTCATATACTCGATACACTCGTCGTACGAGCCAGTGTAGCAGTGCACGATTATCTTTGGTGACGGCTTGCCGGCATGCTTCTCGGCGGCTTCGTCGATGCACTTCAGCGTGTCATCAAATGCTAGCCTTTCGTGGAGAAATACTGGAAGGTTGTATTCATAAGCCAAATCTAACTGGGCCTTGAACCACTGAATTTGGGGCTCTTTCTCCGGAAACCCCTCCGAATAGTCCAAGCCAGTTTCACCTATGCAACTGATTATACGCTCTGAGTTGGGCCGCTCCAACAAGGCCCGTATCACCGCAATCTTTGCTCCCGGTTCGCCCTCATCCAGTGCATGGTATGGATGGACGCCCACCGTAGTCATGACTGCCACATTATTTCGTTGTTGAATTGAGGATGATTCCAGCAGTTGAACTGATCGCTCGGACTCGTCAATTGTTGACGACGGAGAGATCATTGCCACGATGTTGGATGCAGCCGTTGACGGGTGATGCAGGATTTTGAGAGACTCTTCCACCTCATCGACCTCCAAGGATGAAATAGACGACATCACTGAAATCAGGTCCGAATGGAGAAGATTGCAGTCTACGTCGACCAGAGCCAAGGCTCCATTTTGGGGTGACGAGGCATCGGCGGCATCCATCGCTGTGGAGGTTGTCATCAGTCTGGCTGGAGATGTCGACGTGACCCCGAGCGTCCGCCGGCAAGAATGCCCCCGGGGTTGCCAATACGTTCCCGACGGCAAGCGGCGCCAACAATTACGGCGTAGACTGTTGCTTGCTAGAGAGACGAAGGCAGCGTTTCCCAGCGGAGTCAACAACTTCATTTTCCAAGACATTCGCCCTATCGCCGACGCCTGCCGACGCGGCGGCGAGAGATTTGTGCGGCCATGGTGTGGCGGCAAATGAGAGGGTGTTTGAGACATAAAGATAACTGGATACGTGTGGTCACAACGGAATTGGTACTAATCATGGCGCGTTGTGGTATCTGACCAGTCAATCAGGTTGAAATGTCTACTATCGTAGCTTAGGTAGCTTCCAACAGCTTCCAGCTCACTCCCTGTTCCCCATCCTGCCCAGCGTCCAGTCTCTATGCCCTGCATCAATCCCGATCCAGCCACGTCCCCAGATATCCACGATATTGAACGATATCAACTTCTGCGCTCAAATTGGTGTCCACAGAACCAGTGCACACCCCAACACCAGTTTCAGAGATGAGGAAGCAGGAGGATTTCAGAGAGGGAACTGTGCTGATATTTTGCTGATGCTGGAAGGGATGGCACTTCATCATCCTCGATACCAAAGAAAAGAGGAGCAGCTGCGACTGTATGCGACTCGGCGCCACCATTTCCAAGCCAATATTTCAATTGCAAGGTACCGAGTTGGTTGGGAAAAATACTGCTCTGCGTGCACGTCACTTTCCCAGCAATCAGAACAGAAGAATGAGCCACCCCAGGAGCAGGTAGAAGAAGAACACTGGGTAAAGCGCCAGCAGCCTCCTCTCCTTCTTCACAAATTGCCCTACGAAGATAGAAGACACCCTCGTTGCCCACACGAAACCCAGCGCGAGCCATATCAGGTCGAGCCAAATCTTTCCGAACCATGTGAATCTCAGTATTGCAATGATAAGTGCTGAGACCGTCAGTGGAAACACGCAGTAACCCAGTACCTGCGCGCAGAAGGAAAGCTATCAGATGTGACCTATCACAAACGCGCATATGGCAATGATTTCAATAACTTACACATAGAGACTGGAAGATGGACATGTTGGCTCCCAGTAGCTGTGCGTTGACCGTAACAACCAGTGACCCCGCCCACATGACGACAAAGACTGTAGTAAAGACGTGGGAGGTCTGTTTGGCGGGGGCCTTCGTGGACAGTATCAGCGCGAGGGAGAGGCAGATGAACAGCGGTCCCCTGATGGTCATCGTTTTTGAGTTGCCATGGATGTCGACATAGAATAATATTTTATCAAGGTGTTCGGCGATAGCTTATCCTGCGAGCACTTACCACAGATCCCAATCACGAAGCTGGTTCAGCACGACGCGCTGGCCATCGCTAGGCTCGACATTATCCTCCTGGAGAACGCCCACGTAGCCGAACGGCCTCTGAAAAATGCAGGGCAGCACAGCACGCGGAAAATAATGAGAGGGATTGAAACAAACCGATTTTAGAAGGCTGGGTTGCATGACAAAGGCGAAGTACTGGCCTCCATGCTCCCTTCTACGTGTCAGCCTTCATCCGCAAAAAAGTCCGCCCATGCCGACGCAATACTCACAGTCCTATCAAGCGGGACCAAAACCGCCTTCAACTTCGCCCCCACCGCCCTGACGTCCCTCATGATCGTCTCCGACACCGGCTCGTCGAGCGTGGACACGGGAGCGAGGAGCTCGTCCATGCCCGAGTCCCCGCCCCCCCCGCCGGTCTTCGACGCCGTCGTCCCGCGATGATCCTCGACCGGATCGGTGCGGGACTGAGCGTTTACGTTGGCCCACGACGGGCCGGCCGCGGCCGATGATCCTTCGGTGGAGGCCATGTTGCTGCGTGGGGAGCGGGGATCCGGGGAGCAGGGAGCGGGGACGGAGTGCTGGGCGGGGGCCGGGCGTGGCCGGCGGGGGTCGGGGAACTAGGTAACGGAGGTTTCGGGTTTCGGGTTTTGGATATTTTGGACTCTCTCAACAACTTCTTGATAGCTTGCTATATCTACTGCAATGGAAAAGGCGTTTTGATACCCAATTAATGGGCGTATGTCGGTAGTATAATATAGATTCCTTTGTACGAATGAAAATGGTACCGTGCCACATTGTAATGGGCAGTTATTGGGCGGTCGCGGTCGGCGGTCGCGGTCGGCGGTCGCCTACCTGTAACTGTACTGTAACTGTAATTTATCGCGTACTACTCAGAGTATGCGCCTTGCACCTTTAAGCAAGGTAATCTTTGGAGACATGTCGGTCATTTGG
>JALLBE010001626.1:0-10688 GCA_036939795.1 Thalassiosira mediterranea | reverse complement strand
CGCTGTGAGTGGGTGCGGGGGGAGTAGGAAGAATGCCACTCGTGGAGGATATCTGCGGAACATACATAATTTATATTCATTTCATAACAACGGTGCGGTGGCTCAACAAGACGCCCCAGGAGGAGGACAACACACAATGGAGGATGGACAGAGGAATGGCCACGGGTCGAGGAGTGGGAGAGGCAACCCAAGGCCACTGAGGGAGATAAATCGCCAGCGTCGGGCGAGTGGATACCACGACGTACGGGCACTCCGTGCCTTTAACAAGCAGCATGAGATCTTTGATCGAGGAGGGCAGTCATTTCGGAAGAGGCTGGAGCCTACTTCCGACGAGATTATTGACTTCGTTAACAAGGAAAATCGTTACCTCACGAGAAAGACGCAGCGGCCGGGCTTTGGCCGCGCCTCTCTGGAGCTTGCCAGGGCCGAAAGTCGTGCTCTGTCCCAGATATCTGCGGAGGTCAAAGCAATGATACGAACTGGTCGCTATGGCAGTGTCCCTAAGGAGAAGCCGGATGACACAGTCCGCTTAATGGTTGAGAATTGGAACAGTCTGGGTATATTTACAGGACAGCACAAGGTTCGCAGAGTTAATGGCATGCTGAAGGAGTTCAATGTTGACATTCTTGCAGGCAGCGAAACCCAGTGCGACTGGCGGCAGGCTACATCAGAGAGTCAGTTCAATGAGATCTTCGCTCCTGGGATTCCAAAGCGCAGTGTGGCTGGGCATAATATTACGGAGAAGGTAGAGAAAAGCCCTCGTGATCAGAGGGGTGGTACTGCGATGATGGCATTAGACCGTGTCTCTGCCCATGTCATTGACACGGGTGCTGATTACACAGGCCTTGGGCGTTGGTCGTGGATCTTACTGGGCTCAGGCGACCGCCGTACCCGTATAGTGTCGGCCTATCAGCCATGCACTCCGCCGAAATCTCGGAAGGGCTTCACAGTTTTCGAGCAACACCAGAGATATTTCGAGCCCAAAGGCGACTTTCGATCTCCAAGGACCATATTTTATGAGCAACTGATTGCGCAGCTGCTTCTCTGGCGGGCAGATAACGAGGAAATCATTTTGGCTGGTGACTTCAATGAGAATGTCTACAAAGACAGACTGGCTAGACGTCTCGCCGCCGATGACCTGAATATGTCTGAGCAGTGTCTCAAGACCACTGGGATTCCTTTGCCGCCAACCCACATCAAAGGCTCGAAACCTATTGATGGAGTCTTTGCCACTGCGGGAATTGAATGTGTGAACGCCAGCGTGATGCAGAAGTTTGGAGGAGTTGGGGACCATCGATGCTTTGTGTTGGACTTTACCTCGGCTTCAGTCTTGGGGACAGCATTGCCTAACGTCGTTCCACCCGCGGGTCGAAACCTGAACTGTGACACGGTTCGAATTCGCAATAGGTATTGTGAGGTTCTGAACCAGCTGTGCGATAGACATCGGATGTTTCACAAGCTCAATAGGATCTCAAAGGATATTGATCAGATGAATGCGTCGACCTTCCAGCTACTCATGAACAGATGGGATGACGAACTGACTGACTACATGTTGGCGGCGGAGAAGCGGTGTAGGAAGTTCAAGCAAACTCGTCTAGATTACAGCCCGGAGGTTGGTGCCTGGTTGAGACGGAGATGGCTGCTGGGTCGGGTGAAACGGTACCTGCAAGGTCATGTGCCAGATCCTCGCAACCTGATTCGTGATTGTCTTAAAAAGGACTGCATGGACTCGAGCGTTGGCGACCCTCGGTCGTACACAGTGGACTCAGTTGAGATGGAACTCTTCATATGCATTAAAAAGCTCGATGAGCTTCGCTCCAAGGCTCCTGAGATGCGGCAAAAACACTTGAAACATTGCCTGGCGGACGCAGAGAAAAAGGAGGATGCCGAGCGGGTGGCAGCCATTACCAAGATCATCCATCGCGAAGCAGTTAAGAAGCGGTGGCGGAGGGTGAAGGCTTCGACCAAAGGACCTCGCGGTCGCGCCGTCCTATCTGTGAGAGTGAAATCTGAGACAGATGATCCGGACGAGGAATATGAGTCTGAAGAGGGCATCTTCTCTGCCGTCAGCAAAGATCTGGCAAAACGATTCCGACTGGCTCTCACAGCTCCTGCCTGTAGTGGCTCTCTCTTTGACGACATCGGGTACATTGGTGACACGGAGACAACCTTAGCCATCCTCGAGGGGAGGTATGTGTTCCCTCCAGGTACTGATCCCGCCACGCGTCTCTTGCTCGAGGAGGCAGCTATCACTTATGCAAGCATGAGTGAGGACGAAGTGGATACTTATGTGACAGCCGCAGATTTTCGCTACTATTGGCAACGTGCCAATGAGCGCATCTCTTCCTCATACTCTCGACTTCACTTTGGACACTACAAAGCTGCTTCCTTCGATCCAGACCTGTCGGCGTTACATGCAGAGAAGATCACACTTGCGGCGAGGATGGGCCAGCCTTTGCAACGTTGGGGTCGAGGGCTCACCATTTTGCTCGAAAAGATTTGCGGGAACAATTATGTGAACAAACTGCGCGCAATCTGCTTGTTCGAGGCTGATTTCAATTGGTGGAATAAATTGATCTTTGCCCGCCGGATGATGGGTATGTGTTCTGACAAGAAGATCTTGGCTGACGAACTCTTTGCCAAAAAGAATAGCCAGTGCCTTGATGCAACGATGACGAAAACCTTCGTCAGCGATGTGTCCAAGGTCATGCATCACCCTGCTGCGATCAGTGCTATGGACTTCTCCGACTGCTACGACCGTGCAGCTCACAACATAAGCAGCATCGCTCTTCAGGCTCACGGGGTGCCAAGGAAGTCTGCTGTGCTTATGCTTAGCGCTTTGCAGACTATGCAATTCTTTTTGCGCACTGGGTTTGGAGAGTCCTCTGAGTCCTATGGTGGCACCCCTGACGATCCGACGATGGGTCTGGGACAAGGTAATGGTGCAGCTCCGCCAGCCTTCGCGGTTCTCAGCTCGCTGGTGGTTAGAGCGTACAAACGCATGGGCCATGGAGCCAGTCTGACGTCTTCCATGACCCGTCGCCTATTTCTGCTTGCGGCGGTGATGTATGTTGACGATACTGACTTGATTCACTGGGGCCGTGATCCGGGAATGGAGGTGGAGGAATTGGTGGAGCAAGTGCAGGAGGAGGTTATGGACTGGGGGCATATGGCGCAAGCGACGGGAGGGGCACTGAAGCAGCCCAAATGTTCTGTGGTGTTTCTTGGTTACAAATGGGTAAATGGGGAGGCAATTCTCATGGCCGTCTCTGATCTTCCTCCGGCCATAGGGGAAGTAGTGTTGCCTGGGGAGGCAGGCCCGGTCACGTATCCCTCGCATGTGAGGATACCTCAGCCTGACGGAACGACGGCTCTGATCCCGACGATGGAGCCGACGGAAGCATCCAAGATGCTTGGGGTTTTCTGGGCGGCCGCCGGCGACGGGTCGACTCACTGCCTGAAAATGAAACAGAAGGGCCTCGACTGGGTGGACAGACTGAAGGCGCGCCCGCTGCCACCGTGTGACGGGTGGCTGAGCTTCCATCTGCAATTGACCCCGGCCATGTCCTATGGCTTGGCGTCGGTGGTGGCTAAGCCTGCTTTTGTCGACAAAACCTTCCAATCGGTGTTCTATCGTGCCCTCCCGCTCCTCCGTGTGAATCGGTGTATCGCCACCGAATGGAGGACGCTGCCAGAGAAGTACCACGGCTTGGGCATGCCTAATTTCAAGGTTATGTGCCTGGCCTCGAAGGTGTCCTTCATCTTTCGGCATTGGGGCTTCGACGATACTGCGGCCCAGGCGATGCTGCAAGCGTACGAGGCCTTTGTGGTTGAGACGGGCCTCTACGGGGATATTTTCGGCATGGACTTTTCGAAGTTCAGTTGTCTGGCGACGGATGGGACGTGGTTTCGGAATCTCTGGGAGTTTTTGGCCCACTTTGGTGTAAGCCTCGAGGTTGACCCAGCTTTCCATCTGCGGGCTCTGCGCGAGCGCGATGCTCCGGTGATTGTTGAACTCCGCCGAGTTGGCTTTTGGGGCAAGGCTCTTCAGCGGCTGAGTAGAGTCTGCCATTACAAGGGCATCATCCACCTGTCTGACATGGTCAATTGCGATGGGCAGTCCTTTTCGACCTTCGCCACGGATGATTCGCCCGGCCACTCGATGGTGTATAAGTTTCCAGTTGAGAGGCCGACTAAGGGGGACTTCAACCACTGGCGCAAAGCCCTGACGCGTCTGGGCACGGTTGGGATGAGGCTTCCTCGACGACTGGGTGATTATCTCCGGCCCCGGCATGCTCCCTCCTCATGGTATCTCTCGGAGTGTCGCACACGTGTGTACTTCTGGGACGAAGCCACCGAGGCTCCGACACATGAGGTATATGTGGTGGATCCCAACCGCCGGCCCACGCGGTTCCAGCAGTCATTTATTTGGCACAGCTCCGAGGTCGGGCAGCCACCCCGCCATCATTATGCAACCGTCACCGAGCTCTCTCAAACGTCGCTGGTTCTAGACTCTTATACACCGGTTCCCAGTCCTCCACCAGCCCCTGTCGGTTTTTGGGACACCCTGCGCTCGTTTCCAAACCAGAGCCTCTGGCGTCATTTTGTTTGCGATGGCAATGGAGAATGGATACGCCGCGGCTTACGACTTGGCTCTTTGGTGATAGTGCACGACGGGTCCTACATGAAAGAGGTTGATCCGTCAGTATGCTCGGCCGGCTTTCTAATTTATTGCCGATCCTCCAGATGCAGAGCAAAGGGCTCGGTGGCTGAGCGGACCGACTCCGCCGACAACTATCGTGCCGAGATCCTGGGTGCAATCATGATTCAGCTGATCCTTCGTGCTGCTCTCGGTACACACGTCCCGTCCGACCGCACCGTCGCCATCAACTGTGACAACAAAGGGGTGGTGTCGCACGGTAACTCTCCGTCCCGCTCTCTGCCGGACAAGCAGGCGCAGGCGGATGTGCTTCGCTGTATGAAACGCTATGTTTTGGATAACCTCACTACCCACGGACTTCGAGCGGAGTTCCACTGGGTGGCAGGTCACCAAGATGATCACAAGACATGGGCGCAGCTCACAATGGAGGAGCGGATGAATGTGGTCGTTGATGGCTTGGCAAAGGAGGCCCTCTTGGCCAGCATCTCCTCTGGGTCGTTTATTTCGAGCGACTTTCCATTTGAGTCAGTCCGTCTCCGGGTTGGCGGCAAAAAGGTGACTGGCCAACCTCGCGCGGCGATTGATGAGTACTGGGGGCGTCGTGCTGCGAGGAACTGGTACAACAAAAAGGACATTGTAAAACGCCAGCATTTTCATCTGGTGTGGTGGGAAGGCTCTGGCCGCGCCATGAACTCTTTTCCCAAGATGTTCCGCGTGTTCGTCACCAAACAAACGTCCAAGTTCTGTGGCACTAATAGCCAACTATCGCGGATCGATCCATCTGTGAAGAATGTGTGTCCTAGTTGTGGGAAGAAAAACGAATGTGCTCGGCACTTGACCCGCTGCAGGGATCACATGCGGGTGAGGATGTGGAAATATTCCGTGGATGAACTTGTCCGCTGGATGCTCTCTACTAAAATTGATGGCGGTCTGGCATACTTGCTGCGTGAGTATCTGCTGTCCCAGGGCGACAAGACACTCACACAGTGTCTTCGCGACCGTGCCTCGACATGGCACACCCTTGCCGTTCAGCACGATAAACTGGGGTGGGATAACTTTGTGGAAGGCCGCATTTGTGTTCTCTATGTGGAGGCCGCCAAGTCCTCTCTGCCTGCTCGACGCTCGCCCTCGAAGTGGGGCAGCCAATTCATTGGGAAGCTGCTTCAAATCTCACACAAGCAATGGCTCGTCAGAAATTCGCATGTTCATTTCAGAAAGCTGGAAGGCATGACTGAGGCTCAGCATGAAGAGGTGTTCAACATGGTGCGGAAACTTCTTTGGACCGATCCTGCGGAGCTTCTGCCTCAACATCGATACTTGCTGGAGGCAGACTTTCACGAGCTAGGGGCCGGAACGACGGCAAGCCGTCAGGTATGGGTATCATCAATGGAATCCGCGATCGCCGCTGCAAATCATGTTCGTTCGGGCCGTCCAATAGCAGGGAGTATAGGTGCCTTCCCTCGGAGAACGAGGGTAGAGAATAGGGCTCGACCATCGGGGACAGGCAGTGTGGTATATCGTCGGCGTCGTTGTCGCACCCAATAGCAAATTGCACCGGTCAAGTCAGACCGGATTCGTACACATGTGTACATGGGGTGTTTCGCGACGAACGCCTACGGCCTCGCTGCTGTTGCGCTGTCCCCGACGGCAAAGAAAGACAAAAGTTATGTCTGCCCTTCTCCTCTCTGATGTTCAATCCATTTTAGTCTAATACTGGGTAATTTTATAAGACACCGTTCACCGGGATTGATCGGCCTTCTTTGAGCCTCGCTCTTGCTTCATATATATTTTATTGCATACCATATTTTACACGCATAGGTAGGTAGGTATGGGTACCATACACGCACTATGTATCTAGGTACAATCAGCGTCCTACATACAATTGTGCCCACACCGACACCATCCTCTCGAAACTGTCCATCATTCAAGTGATGGTGACATCGCGGCCAGCAACAGTTTAACTGTCTCACATTTTCACTTTTCACTCCGGCCCGTGTGATCGAAACCAACTCAACACCACCAGCCAAGATGACCAACTTCGACTCCGATGCCATGTCCGCCAACGCCATGCAGTACATCTCCCTCCTCCTCGGCCTCATCGAGGCGCGAGACTGGACGAAGTTCGAGCGCGTCGCCCTCCGCGACGCCAAGACCTTCCGCCTCGTCTCCCGAACGATCTCCGACTGCGAGGAATTCTGCGGCATGACACTCCTTCACGCGTGCGTGCGGTACGATCCGCCCGTGGACATGCTCGGGCACATGATCGAGCTGTATCCCAAAGCGTTGGAATGTGAGGACTGCCTCGGACGCACCCCCCTCCACGTCGCCGCCGGATGCGGCGCCAGTCCGCGAGTGCTCAAGGTCCTGACCGTCAATTGCAAGGGAGCGTGCGATGTGCAGGACGAGGACGGCAAGACGCCGCTCCACTTCGCCTGCGATCCGGACTGCGAGCTCTTCGAGGACGCGAGCGCCACGCCCCGAGGCCCCGTCAGCATGGACGCCGTGCGAGTTCTGCTGTGGGGATCCCTCGAGGCCTCGACCATGGAAGACATCGACGACATGAGCCCGGTGGAGTACGCCATCATCTCCGGCGCTTCGATCGAGGTGGTCAACCTGCTGCAAAAGGCGGCGCAGAAGGTCATGAAAAAGAGGAGGGCGGAGGCCAGCGGCTCCGAGCTGTCCAGCGCCAGATTAAGCTCCAGGTCTGCTTTGTCTGTCCACTGATCAATGCTAATAGGGATAGAATTGTACATACATAACAAATGCTAAGTTGCTTTTGAAATTTCTTCACCTTCATCTATCGAGGGCGAGAGTACCTAGTTATGTCTACATCAAACTCATAGGTGCATATGGTACCTTCCATACTGTAATGATGCAATTCCATACAGTGATGGTGCACTTACTACATGCCCGTTTCAGCAATGGCTGTAACTTATTTTCTCGATACACCAGGGTGAACAAGCAATGCAATAGTGCGCACAGCTGATGTCAATAATATAGAGCATCTTTTGAGGTTACATAGCATTGTAGGAAGTAATTATTTGAACGATTTCATTTTGAATATCTTCAGCTCGGCTATCCAGAGCGGCTATCTGTCAAATTTCAAATTTCCAGATTAAGTGATGTTTCATCTCAACTCTGTGCCAGTGTACGTAGAGGTATTGTATGCTTTCAAGTGAATATCAGTGGTATGTTAGCTTCTCTCCAAATGGTAATGTTTTTGCGCACAAACTACTACACTATCGCGAAGGAGCTCTAACAACAGACAAGAGCCTGTGGTCGATTTTTCATGTAGGATAGCTCCTATTATCAGGATTGTTCATCAGCAGTCTTTTGTGCCTGGGTGCAATAATAATTAAAACATTATGTAACTATGGACTATATTTTTTTATATTTACTCTTCATACTGTACTTCAGTAGTTTCGTCTTAGGCCAGCAAATTCACAAAAAAATATATATAGATAGTTACAGTTATGGCTATGGGACACATATGTATTGTGGCAATTCTGTGTGACCCTGAGAAGCTGTAGACATTTGATAGTCATAAGGGGTTCTGTGGTCTTGGAGACTATCTGCTCCAAAATTGTGAAGGGAGCAAAACCTATTGTTGCCGCAATGGATAATGTTAATGACAGTTCTGTGGCAATGTGATCATCATACCGAAAGGATGGAGCCGTGTGATATTGGTGAAGACAAAGCATATCCGCCACAGCTGCTGCATGTAGCCTTGGGTGTAGCTGTAGCCTTGGATATAGCCCCTTGAATGTAGCATTGGATATAGCCTTGGGTATAGCCTTCGGTGTAGCCTTGGATGTAAACTTTGGTGCAGCCTTGGATAGCCTTGGATGTAGCCTTGGATGTAGCCTTAAATATGTAGCCTTGGGTGTAGCCTTGAGTGCAGCCTTGGGTGTAGCCTTGGGTGTAGCTTTGGATGTAGCCTTGGGTATAGCCTTGGATGTAGCCTTGGGTATAGCCTTGGCCTTGGGTATAGCCTTGGGTATAGCCTTGGGTATAGCCTTGGGTATAGCCTTGGGTATGGCCTTGGGTATAGCCTTGGGTAAAGACTTGGGTAAAGACTTGGGTAAAGCTGTAGCCTTGGGTGTAGCCTTGGGTATAGCCTTGGGTATAGCCTTGGGTGTAGCCTTGGGTGTAGCCTTGGGTGTAGCCTTGGGTAAAGACTTGGGTGTAGCCTTGGGTGTAGCCTTGGGTGTAGCCTTGGGTGTAGCCTTGGATGTACCTAAAATGTAGCCTTAAATGTAGCTTTGGATGTGGTCATGGGTATGGATGTAGCCTTGGATGTAAAGTAAACTTGGATGTAGTCGAGGGTACGAGTGTACCCTTGTCCTTGTGTCTTGCCGGATGTAGCCTTGCTACTTATAGCCCTGTCGGGCATAGCTTCTATGTTATTTAGATAAAGGTTTGTTGGATATAGTATTGCTGAATGGAGCCTTGTTGGATGAAGCGATGATATGTATAGCTGTGTTGCTATTACCAACGGTGAAGGCTAAAAGATAGCAATGCTTCTCCTGGTCCTGGTTGTTCACAATTGCTCATCCAGGGCCCTTGGATGACCCAACAAGCTATGTCAGATCTGGTGAAAATAGGCTCTCCAGCCCATTCTAAATATCCAAACTATTTCCAAACAAAAAACAAGTTCCATAAGGTTAATTTCAATTTCACTATCCAAACTATCCGTCCAATTACCACTCCCCAACCCCAACTTGGGATCGCTCGTCCACGAATCACGATCACCGCTCAATGCACCTCCCGACGCCAAAATCTTCCATCGTCAACGTCAACGCCCCTTTCGGGGAGTAAAGCAACCCTCTCCATGGCGGCGACCATGCTCATGAGAGCCCTCCATGCCATAACAAATAACCCCGATTACAGTGGAGGTACCTGTCAGATCCAGTGAAAATGGCCACATTTGGCATGTGCACCAATGGAATAAATGGTGCAGCTGCATCATGAGCGAGCCTCCAAACCCTCCCCAAAGCTCATCATTGTTGTTGTTGCCACATGTACCCATACCAACAATGGAGGGCATGAGATAGCAATCAGTACTGACCCATGGTGGCCCTTGGATGGCCCAACAGGCTATGTCAGATGAGGTGAAAATGGCCACATTTGGCATGTGCATCAATGGTATAAATGGTGCAGCTGCATCATGAGCAAGCCTCAAAACCCTCTCCAAAGCTCATCATTGTTGCCACATATACATAGCCCGGTGCACATCAAATTTGGCCAACTTTTAAAACCACTCTCACAAGATTCTAACTATAGGAGGACCTCCGTATGGGTGCACTGAGTATGTCACAACTTTTTTTCCCGAAAAAATTCACCACTCGGCCTCCGTTTCGCGGAAAAACACGTTTTTGCGGATTTACCTAGTAATTTACTAGTAAAATGACCATTTTTGTATAGTTACACAGTATTTATAGGAGGATTCATAGCAATAAAGCATTCATAGTACATACTAAGCATTGTAGCATTATTATATACTTGTATTCACACTAGTTCAACCTATAATGTATCATGTAATACTCATTTTACGTAAAAAATAGACAAATACTTAGTCTTCGATAGCATACCGCCAAGCTTCAAGCACGTGTTTATTCCACTTTCGCTTTGCAAACGTTTCCTGCGTAATCTCAGGATCACCTTCCCTCAAGCATCCTTTATCCCATTTAATATGCACCCTGTTATTTGATTTGACTCCCACAACTGTGCCCTGGCACCATTGATTTACGGGTCTACCATCCTTCTCAATAAACTCCCACAGTTGCTCCATCCGAGCACCAACGAGATTCTCATCCACCTGTGGTCTATCCGGTTGTTTCTTTTCGTATCGATCAACAACCCCTTTCTCCTCTAATTTCTCCCTCAACTCAGTAGCACGCCCAGCAAGTACCTCTTTCTCTTCTTCATCCTTCTCTTCAAGGCGCTCAACATCCTTCGTCTTGGTACCCAGTTGGTACGTAGTTTTGCGGGATGGGAGATTGACCGGAGGCACAGCCGGGATTTTCTT
>JALLBE010001622.1:0-10453 GCA_036939795.1 Thalassiosira mediterranea | reverse complement strand
ATGGACAGTTTGGCGGCCCATTGCGTGTCGATGGCGTTCTCGGTGAGTCGGCTACGACGCTCCTTCGGAAGAAGCGAGACCCTCTTCTCGTAGATCCCTCGATGGATCTCGATTCCGAAGACGACGAGGCTACGTCCGCATCTGTCCATGGAGACATCCTCTCGAAGCTCCCCACAAAGCTCGTCGCTGCCCAGGATGACGCTGCCCAGGATGAAGTCAAGGTTGCTATCACAAACGATGCCACCATTGACATGGATGTTCTGGATTCTTACGAGCCCAATACCTCTGAGTCAAGCCAAGATCTGTCCGTCTCGCTAAATGATGAGAATGGCGAGGAAGCCGTCCAAGCCCAGACATCCAGTTGTGTCCATGCCTTCGATGATGGCGCTGCTTTGAAGACAGCTCTCGACACCTACATGAATGAAGGTTGCCCTGAAGATCAGAATTGTGCTGCCGGAGTGACGTACGGCTATCCATTGAATACCTGGTGCACCGGAGGCGTAGAAGACATGTCTGGCCTCTTTCAGCTCATGAAGACTTTCAACGAGGATATCTCCGGGTGGGATGTAAGCTCCGTGACAAAGTCAAACGCAATGTTTAAGTATGCCAAGGCCTTCAACGCTGACATTTCAGGCTGGAATGTATCCAACCTCAGGCATTCTCTTGGAATGTTTAACAACGCGGATGCATTCAACATTGACATTTCAAGTTGGAGCCTACCTCCCGGAGCGATCATACAGCGCATGTTTTATGGGGCCGACAACTTTAACCAAGATCTCTGCTTATGGGGCGAGGGCTTTGAATATGTAGATACTACTGACATGTTCTTTGGCTCAGGCTGTACCTTCCAGTCCGACCCAAGTGCAGATGACAATGGACCTTTCTGTGCCTCGGATTGCACAGTTGAGACTACGACTACCACTACGACTACGACTACCACTACACAAGCAACTACAACCACATCTGCAACTACTACTACCCCAGCTCCCAGCCCAGCTCCTTCCAGCCCAGCTCCTTCAATTGGTCTTTTCACATTCATGGGGGATGGTTGCTGCATGAATTCACAAGGTTATGGGTTTGTCGGAGAATGGCCGCATCATTGTGAGATTGAATGCTTGTATGATTGTTGGTATTATTGCGAGTTGGACTCTGTAGTTGCTGCTGAAGCTGGCTTCGAGTCTGGCTTCGAGTGGAATCCTACAAATGACTTTGAGTACCGATGCAAGTGCGGCACATTTTCTGATGGGAGTGCTGTTGCAAGTGCTTGAAACGCTATTGGTAGATCGGATTGCTCAGATACAGAGTGCTACAGCTACAATTTTTGATGTGATGCTTGTCACCCAGAGATATGCAATGTGTGAGTGAAAAGGAGTGGGGGAAAATGAGTGCCAGGGTAAGTGTGTTGATCTTGTTTGTGTTCCATGTGCCTGCCTAGCTCCAACTCTCATTACTTTGTTTCTTTTCATCTTGTGTCTTTCAAGGGTATTGCTCATGTGAACGCTTGGGTTCAAGTGTGTTTCAATCAGTAGAAGTCTGGTGACACGGAAAGATATAAAAAATCCGCTCGTGTGTGATCTAAAAGAAAAGGGAAAAGGCAAAGTAGTGAGAAACTGTGCACACAGGGGAGAATATTGGTTGTGGTAAGGGTCGGATTGTCATAGGAGGATCAGGTTTCATCGTAGATGACGGTATCAATCGGAGGATAGGGGGCAGGTAGATCAGGTTTCATATTACATATTAAAGGGCTTATTCTCCCCACATTGTCGTATTGTCTTGCAGTCTGCTCCAGTTACATCTCGATATATCTGTAGGTGTACGAGTAATCTCTCTCTCTCTCCCAAGTTGGGTGTGTGATTGTCGTTGCGCCTGGATCTGCTGTTGCAGGGCCTGCTAGGGTTGCACTTGCGGCATCTCCTGCTGTTGCTGTCGCTTCATCTGCTCCGCCTGCTGCTGCTGCGAGAGCACGACGATCTGCAGGGTCTTCATGAGCGGCGGGGGCACATGAGGCTGCCTTAAATGAATGGGAAAAGTATATTTATCATACCTGAGAGATTGATCATGGTTCCATTGTTATCACCTGAATCTAGAAAGTACCTTTGTTGCCAAATGAAGTCCAGAAACCTGCCATCTCTTGTTTGAATTTGCTGCCCGTGCCTCACAGAGGAGTCTTGCCCTGAGATTTCGTACATATCGAGCAATGCATTTTTGGATGGCATCCTCAACTCTTAATGCATGGAACCATACCAAGCAAAGTCGTGCTCCGTCAACTGAGCCCCCTCTTTGCCATCAAAATGCATTATGGGATGCTCTTGCCAGATCAGACTTTTCAATTAGATGGCTGACCAGCGAATGACCGTGTGACTACGATACCACCCGACAAACTCCATCGTCTCCCCATAACTCTCCTTTGGCATCATCGCAGATCAACACCGGGGGACTCCGCCGCCTGTTGCGGATACTGCGATGCATATGGGGATGCATACGCCTGTGCGTACGGAGGGGGTGGCAACGGTCGGCCGCTGACATGCGCCACCCGCGGAGCCTCGTCGGACTGTTTCACCGGGGTGGCGTACATGCCCTGCGCCGGCGCTGCCGGCGGCGGCGGCCCATCGAACAACGCCCTCGCCTCGCTGCCCGGCTCCTGGGCTGCGTGCCCATTCCCGTGCCCGTTCCCCGCCCCGGCCTCCGAGGACGACTGGCTGGGTTCCTGCCGGCTTTCTTCCTGAC
The DNA here is from genome assembly GCA_036939795.1 of Thalassiosira mediterranea. Lineage (NCBI taxonomy): Eukaryota > Bacillariophyta > Thalassiosirophyceae > Thalassiosirales > Thalassiosiraceae > Thalassiosira > Thalassiosira mediterranea. The sequence goes on along the minus strand of JALLBE010001622.1, from coordinate 7,726 downwards.
CAGCAGTCTGCCCTTGTCCCGAGGCTGGAGCTGGCTCTGGCTCCATCTCCATCTGTTCTGCGAAGCACATGGCCTTGCCGCTGGCTGCATCGGTCAAGGCCGTCAGGTCCACCATCTCCCCCGTCGACCCCCCAGACGGCGGCGCTGCCTCCTCCTTCTTTTCGCCGGCCTCTCCGTCTTTGATGCTCAACTTCTGCATGGCATTCTCCGTCTCCGTGGGCCTCGCCGGAGCGGCAGGCCTCGCACCCATCCGAATCTTACGTTCGACGCTGGCCCCATCGGTGCCCCTGCAGGCCTTCGGAAATTGGTGCAAGTACCCCGTCCCGATCTCGGCGCCCAGCAGCCCCCTCCCGCCCCAACTCAGCGTGGGCATGAGGGTGACCACCCTCACGACGTCGGTCTCCGAGTTGTACACGTAAACCTCCACGATCCTGTCCGCGTGGACGCTCAGCACCTCCGCAAGCGTGGAATCCGAGTCGAAGCTGGTCGAGGTCGTACCCAACAGGAAGTCGTTCAGGGGGACCAAGCCCGCGATGGCGGCGGGGGAGTTGTGCTCCACGGATAATACGCGTATGAGCCTCTCGTCGGCGCCGCCGTAGTCGTCGAGGCGGATGGTCACGCCGAGGAGGCCGGCGCCTCCCCAGGTGGTAGAGGGTGTGATGGTGACGAGCCGCTGGGTGTTGGACTTGATATTGTGCACAACTGATTCGCGTCGGAAACGATTCATAAAATCGATACAGTGTCCAGTTCGACGGCACCCATCGCGCAATGAAGTTTACAAAGAAGTCAGCACGAGGAAAAATGACCGGGGGAGAAAAGTCCTTTCAACTCAAGTCAATGCGCCACTCACGCAATTCGAGCTCCTTCCCGACGTTCTCCTTCAAAAGCATCGGGAAGTCCACGTCGTCGTACTCCTCCCCCTCCTCCAAACCCTCCCCGCTCCCCATCAGCATGGTCCCGTTGGCTCCCACGAGGAAGTCGAGGAAGCTGACCAATCCGGCGGCGGACGCGGGGGAGTCGGGCTGCACGCCGAGGACGCGGTAGCCGAGGGTTTCGATGCCGTCGAACTTCGCGAACTCGTCGGGATAGTCCTCGTCCCGATGGGAGGATGCCTCGTTCCCCATGGTTTCGGATGCTTCTCCGCTGGTGGATGCGGGCCTGGAAGAAGTCTTCGACTCTGTCGATCGGCGTAGGCTCCCTTACGACCCTTCGTTGCGCGATCGCCGCTCTAGAGGCAATCCTCTCCTCGGGATATTGGCAAGAGCGAACTCCGCCCGATGTATTGTGCCGAGATCGGCGACGGGATCTGAAGGGGGCAGGTGGCTCGTGTCGGGCGAGCACGGGGGTGATGATCCGAGAGGGGAGAGGGTCAAGGTCACGGACGGCAGACGGGGCAGAAGTCGGCGTCCTTGGGGCGGCGGGTCCGGGGCGGGGGGCGGGGTGCGGCCTATGGTGCGGCCGGGGTCGAAGGGTCGAAGATAGAGAGTAGAGAGAAGTGGAATGAAGTGTTGCGGCGAACCGAACGGAGAAGGAGAATCTTCGATCTTTGATTGTCGAGCGAAGTCCAAGCCCGCCAACGCCCGCCCACGCCCAACGCCATGGCGAAGAAATTTTCCTTTGCTGGGAGTCCATCTCCTTTGAAACGATCATTTCTGGGCCACCTCCTACCAGGCCATGTACAATACAACAACAGGCAACAGCGACAGTCATTCATGGCCAGGGTGTTGATGCCCAACTGCATGTGTTGTATTGTAACATGAAAACATAGTTGTGCATAGGCCTGTCTCTAGAGAGGGTAGGTGGATGTGTGTTATTGAGGCAGTTCGCCATTCTTGCCGTTTTTCATTCTGTGTGATTGAGATTGCGATGGTGATGGGGAGAGAGACCACAAAATAAAATAAAAGACCATGACTGGGATGCAATTCTGAAAGTGTGGAAGAAAATGTGGAGTTCAATTGATATGTTGGTTCATACAAGTTTATTTTATTCCCAGCAATCATGTCCTCTGCAATAGTAATAGTAACACAGTATAATAGTGAGAAGTGAGATTGTGTTTGTGATCAGATACACATACACTGATTCAAAACATGCTGGGCTTTTGAACACATTTTACTTTCAAATGTGTTTGGCTTATTTTCCACGCTTGAGAAGACAGAGCACTTATCATTATCATTGAGTGTTGTTTTGTTCCGTCTGGGTCAATAACAATAACATGTATTTAATATGGAACAAGCACAGTGACAGTGATTGATGTGGCATTTTGTTGTGCTGTCTCTATGTTGACATTGAAAGGGTGCTCTAGTGCTAGTGCTAGTGGTATGCAGGTGTTGGGAGTTGATCTTGATGGGCATTGTGACCCTTCATCTCAGTATTAGCCATTGTCATTGTCATTGTGAACTATGGTTGAAAGTAAAGCAGGGGGAAGGTGTTGTAGAAAGATACAGCACACCTGAAGCTAAAGGTAAAGGACTGATTGGCTCTCAAGATAGTGTACATATGTGAATTGAATAAGAGGCACATATACTTAGATAGGGTGGTTAACAACTTCAGCTTTGCTTCTCCAAGACCAATAATATTGTTCTTCAATTTAATTTATCCATGCTATTCAACTGTATCAGTTGCTTCTGTGTCATTTTTCATACGTACAAGTACTAGTTTTTGCTTTTGATCAGTTATAGTTATAGATGCAATGCAACTATATTGATGCTCATATCTTTAGTTTTAGGTCATGGTTTTACCAAAAAGGATGGGGACAAGGATTGCAATAAAAATGTACCATGGATCTGTCATTCTACTGTAGAGGTCCAAATCAAGACTTACCTCTACAGTATTGTGGAATTCTGCCTTGGCTTGATTGAAAGCAAACATCTTTGTCCAAAGAAATTGATCAAAGTCAAAATAGCATTCTGATTCGATAATCCAAAATCTGTCCTTCTCTGGCCCTTGCTATTAGTGAAACTGAGGCCAAGCTTGGTGATCAGCACTCCAAATTATTATGCAGTAACCATGGAAGCACGGGTTCCCCATTTGCAGACCCCCTGGTCAAAGGTGACGCTGGCAACATTGTATGCTGCATTTTGATGAGTATGGTAGTGCCCCGAAGACAGAGTTCAGCATATTACGTTCGCTCATACTAGCCATAGATCAGTTTGGTGCAACTGAGCAAACACGAAATAAATATATTATGAGTTCACCCTCCATCTTCTTCACACAAAGCACATTCCAATTTAACTTCTCATTTCATTGGCTTCGATGAGATATTCCACGACGAGTATCAAAATCGAGATTGGTTCCAACTTTTCAATCAAGCCCAAGCCTCTGGCCCATCGTGTCAGTAGAACTTTTGTCGCATCCCCTTCTTTGGGTTCAAATCCTACCTCCGAATATCCCTATCTGGCCTCGATATCCAGCAAAGCAACCCTTCCCTCCAAGAATGAAAATGAAGCGAAACAAAACTGGTGACATTTCTGACGAAAGATGCCATGCATCACTCTCCTCCCCTTTCTCTCTCCCCCCCTACGGTTTCGGCATCGGATTCTGCTCCAGCGTCACCTCCCAATTCGGACTCTCCGGATTCCCCTTGCTCAGCTTCATCGAATCGTACATCCGCAGCTGCCCCAACCCCTTGTAGGCTATGTGTATCTGCTTCTTCGTCCTTTCGGCCTCGGGATCCATGTTTATCCCCTCTCTGAACTCCTCCTGGATGGCCTTGTATATGCCCATTCTATTGCGGGAGGGGTACGTCTCGCACGCGCGGAGGAGGCGGCGGTAGAGGTGCAGGAGCTCCCTGCTCGATTGAGACACGGACATGATATGATGTGGGAATGGTGTGGTGGTGATAGGTATATGCGTCGATCGCGTAGATTTGAGGCCGTGCTCTAGCGTTCGCAGGGTGTTGACGGCCGTGTACGAGCGAGGGCGGGGGTCGGTGTGGAGTTTGATGACTCGGATGACGACTCGACCCGGTGAACCTTGGCTTTGGCGCAGTGCGTGGGAGCGTGGCCGGTGGCTGGGGAAAGGTTGCGAGTTGCGATGACGCGAGATGTTGCGCGCCGGCTCTCTATCAAGACTGAAGAGGCGGCAGACAAGAAGATCGATGGGTCGCGAGGCTGTGGAGGCGTGCAGCTAAAGCGAGATATGGCAGGGCGGGCGACGGGCGGATGTTTCCCCCTCATCCGGAGTGACGACGCTGGTGGTGGTGGATTTTATGATGACTGGATCGATCTTTTGTTCGTCAAATAACCAGTTCCTTCGTACATTCTCTGTAGAAATCCGTTCCCGCCATTCCCAATGGCCGGCTTTCGCCTCGCTTTTCGCTTTCGCCGACGGCCGACGGCCGGCGGACGTTTGACGTTCGAAGTTTGAACTCGTTTGACGACTTTCGTTGTTCGTCAGTCGTCAGCTCGTCGTCGCGTTATCGCGTTCCTCCGCCGCGTCCTCGGCCGCAGCACCCCATCATTCGCCTACGCGGACGATGAGATCGCCAATCGTCAGCGGGGCCGTCGCCTCCGCCGCGGCGGCGGTCGTCGTCCTTCTGTCCTCGAGCGCGACCCCGACCGTCGACGGAGCTTTCCGTCCGCCTCCTCCGTTCGCCTCGTCGCGCGCTCCGAAGGATTTTCGAGGGAGGCTCGCGGCCGCCGGCTTCGCCCCGCCAACGATGGCTGCGTCCGCCGCCACGGAAGAGGGCGTCACCCTCGAGATGGTGGAGTCGATAGTGGTCGACGAGGTGACCAAAGCGGACGATGCTGGAGGGTCGATGGCGCGGGACGGAGACGGCGATAAGAATCGCGCTCTCTCCGCCCTCAGGCGGGCGGCCGAGATCGGGACGGTCCTCGGGGGGGGCGTGGCGGCTCCCATACTCGCCTCCCTCGCGACGGAGGGGGGGAAGAATTGGCCCAACGATTCCAATGGGGGCTGGGAGGCCTTCTGGTCCACCCGGACCGCGAGCGCGGGGGGGGACATTTCGCACGCGCAGAGATTGGCGCTGGCGCTCGAGGAATTGGGACCGACGTACGTGAAGTTCGGGCAGGCGCTGGGATCCCGCCCGGACGTCGTGCCCCCCTCCCTCGCCGCGGCGTTGTCGTCATTGCAGGACGACATGGCGCCGTTCGACTCGGACGTCGCCAGGGAAATAATGACGAGCGAGTTGATGGGGTTCGACGGGAGGGATGCGGCGGAGGGAGTCGCATTGCGAGATCTGGAGGCGTTGGTCAAGAGCCTCACGGAGGTGCCGGTGGCCGCAGCGAGCATCGGGCAGGTCTACAGGGCGACGCTGCCGGGGAGGGGGGACGTGGCCGTGAAGGTCCAGAGGCCGGGGGTGCGGGCGCTCGTCGAGAGGGACGCCGGGCTGCTGCTCGCGGTGGCGGAGTTCGTCGAATCGCTGCCGGCGATACCGGGCGTGGGAGGGAGCGATAACGCGTCGGCGCGCCTGATCAACACGGAGCTCGTATCGGCCACGCGGGAGTTCATGTCGCGAATATTCGAGGAATTGGACTACAGGAACGAGGCGTCGAACATCGCGGCATTCGCCGAGCTGTACTCGGAAAGGACCGGCACATCGAACGACGTGAGCGTGGTGGTCCCCGAGGTGTACCCGGAGTGGTGCACGGAGAACGTGCTCGTGATGGAATGGATCGAGGGGACCAAGCTGACGGACGTCGGGGGCGGGGGCGACGGCGGCGACGCGGGGTCGTCGAACTCGACGGACGGGGACGCCATTAAGGAGAACCTCGAGCTGGTCAAGGTGGCCATCGACTCGACGCTGAGCCAGCTCCTCGTCACCGGCGTCCTGCACGCGGATCCGCACGCGGGGAACCTCCTCAAGATACGTCGCGACGACGGATCCGTCACGCTGGGCTACCTCGACTTCGGATTGCTTTCGACGATTCCCCAGAGGGTGAGGGACGCGCTCGTCTGCTCGGTGGCTCTCCAGGTCTTCGAGCGCGACGTCGACGCGGTCTCGGCGTTGTTCGGGGAGCTGCAGCTGATACCCCAGGGGATACTGGACGACGACGACGAGAGGGCGGCGCTGGCGGAGGCGCTCCGCATAACCTTCGAGAACTCGCTCCTGTATCCGGACGGCTCGTCGCCGTCGGGTGGGGGCGGGGACGACGACGCCACGGCGATACCGGACCTCAAGTTCGACAAGCTCCTCGACTCGCTGTCGCGCCTCGTGCCGCGGTTCAAGTTCGACCTGCCCCCGTACTTCATCAACAACGCGAGGGCATTGAGCACGCTCGAGGGGATAGCCAAGTCGCTCGACCCGTCCTTCAACGTCCTGACGGTCATGTACCCGTACGCGCTGAATCGGCTGCTGAGGAATCCGTCGGGGAGTCCGGTCGTGGACGGGACGGTGCAGGCGCTGATACGCTCGAGGGAGGGGGGCGAGGTGGACGGGGGCAAGGTACGGCGCCTGCTGAGGGACTCGGCGCTGATATCGGGATTGTCGAAGCGACGCGTGGTGTGGGACGTCATCAAGACGAAGCCGGGGAGGAGGCTCGCGAGGGGCATATTGAGGGAGGAGCTAGGTCGGGTGGTGACGGGGAGGCGAGGGATGGATGGCAGATCCGGGAGGAGAAAGAGGAAGAAGCGATTTCTGGAATTGTGATACTTCAACCGCAGAAACATAAGAAACTAGTTGCGTGAGATAAATCAGTGTTTCTCCAACTAATAGACTCGGATGATCCATACACTCAACACACACTGCACTGGAGTTGGAACGGGAAATCGAAATGGTTTACTCAGATTCGCGCGCATGAGAACTCGAGACTCAAAACGATAAATAAATCTAATTTTCCCAATAATGAGAACCCCTCGGTAATACTTATTGCATAACAAATAATCGGGGGCGCGACGTAAATTTTAGAGGATACATACCAAAATCATAACAAAAGTGCATTACCAGTGGATTTTATTGTCTTCATTCGGCCCTCAATTACGTACATGCAACCTGGATGCCAATGAACCCAAAAAGCCAGACATGCTCGCCAAGACAAGGGCTTTCAACTGATATGCAGCACATTCTTAACGGGTGACGTGATTTTAGTGGTTAACAACTAGAAATTCCTAGTTGTCAAGTGGTATCACTAAAATCACATGTTTCATACAAGCGAATTTTGGGCTAAATTCCACTAAGGTTGAGCCCAAGAATCTATTTTTGGCCGGCAATTTTCCCTCTAAAGTTCCCTCCACTGTGACTAGTTAGTCGGGATACCAGCGCTCGCCGTGCAAATGCAATTTGTGCAAGTTTTACAAGGCCCCGCGCCCTCGCTTCACCCGCGAAATTTGAAAGATGCGAAAATTTGGAAATGACGTCAGTCGACAATCTGATACTCAACCGGCGATAATCTTAGCGAGACGTTTTCATTCGCTTTTTTATCGCCTTTCTCAAATTATTATTGATTCCACGGTGGATTATTTTTTGAATTCAAGCCCATCGCACAATCAACTGACGCACGTCCGAAAAACCAAGCTTGCATGGCTTTTGCATCGCCTCTGCAAAAGTTGCACGAGCGTGCAATTCTTGCACAACGCGCATACGTACTTGATTTTAGGCAATTTGAAGAAAACGGGGCCTATAGATTTTAGTTGCGATACTGATTAATTAGTACGTAGAATACCATAAAATTGCAAATTTGCATCAATTTTGCAGAGCGCTGGTATCCCGCCTAGGTCACATATCTGCATGCAATCTTGCAATCTCAATCTCCCGTGACATCTCCTCTGC
>JALLBE010001614.1:0-11030 GCA_036939795.1 Thalassiosira mediterranea | reverse complement strand
AACTGCGCCTTGTTCCAGGAGGTCTTTCTGTTGACGGCGAACTCGAACGTGTAGTCCCCAGGGTGACCGCAGTGCTGCCCTCCTCCGAGGCGACGCTCTCGGTCCGGGTCTCCCTCGGCCATGCTCTCCTCCTCGATCTCCTGAATCATCTTTTCCATAATATACTGTTGATTTTGATACTGTTCCTGCTCCCAGAGCTGGCGCTCCCGCCCCTCTTGTCGTAGTTTCCCTTCCCGCCATCGTTCACCTACTGCCAACCGTTCATACTGTTGATCTTATCCAAGCCCTGCCAGGGATCCAGCCTCGCGCCGATGAAGCCATGATTCACGTCCTTGATGTCGATGGCGATCCACCCAGACAACCCTCCGATGCACACCATGCCCCGAATGAGCGGCAGTGCTCTTCATGAATGCGTGCATGTGTGTTCGCCAAAAATCGTCTCCATCTCCCACTGCAATTGAAGGGCTCCCATCACTTCCACCACATTGGCCCAGTGCCATATCTGTCCACCTATCTATTGGCACAACTTCTGCTATACATCGGCTCTCACGAGCCCTTGTGCGTGGTCCACGATCTGCATCTGCTGGTCGACTGGACCCCGAACGGAGCGAGTTGCAAAATGAATGAGGCACGGTCACCCCTCCAGCCCCCCTGCTATCGTCCCAACGAGCACGACTCCACATCTTCGCCCAAACCACTGTTCCGGTGATCGTCCTCCTACAAACATCATGCAATGATCGGCTCCACGACTTGTCGTCGGACGGCCAATGCCCGGCGGGATCTAAAGCGAGTGGGTTGCAAATGTGAATGAGGCAACCCACGCACCGCGACGGAAGCACCTACCGCTAGCTTTCCACGCGATAAAAAAGAAAATGGGGGATAGCGGCGAATCCTATGTGGTGCCCCCCGGGTCACGGTATCTGGGGGGACCAACCGGCCATGGTGGAGTGCGCGGCAACTTTTGGACCGGCCCTCCGACGTCGTCTTCGTCGCGAAAATTGGCATTGAATTATCACTAACAAAATGTTAGTACTAATCGTCTAAAATCAGTTTGTAAATTCTAAAAATAAGAATCGACGAAAAAAGATCGATTCGCGAGAGTTGGCACAGGTAAAGTTCAATATTTCTCGGAGACGAATTGGAGTGTCGAATCAATCCCACTAAGATTTGATTTTTCTCCCATCTCTTTTTGCCATTGTCTCATCGAGATTGTTCTAACATGTGGGTCCAAAGAGAAACGTAGGAGCTTGGTATTGTATTATTAGTGCACAGTTCATGAGCATAAAATATTTTACTTGTTCCTATATATGTCATGTTCTCAAAACGGGGTCACTACGACACCTACTAGAATACATGTGTCAGAGACATGCTCCAAATTTTATGTACTCCCTGTCTAGATATGTACGGTACCTAGGTACCTATGTATGTACATATCTGATGTGACTCGCTCCACAAAGATGTCGCTGTCTCATCCATCCTGCCTCCCACGTTATGTACTGTGAATGTTACACGTTGTTTGTTACGAACACACGCGAACAAATACAAATGCACGCGCGCAAGAATGCGAACACTGGATGTCATTATTTTTAGCAAGGGAGCAATCCCACTCCCATCACCCAAGAGCAGTCCCCGCACGGTCCCCATCCACAAGTCCCCTCCATTCTGATCCAGCATTATTTCCATACGAGAAGCCCAATCCGAGTTGTCATGGACCCAAACGGACGATAGATATCTACTCAACCATCGTCGTAGCCAATGATCTCATTTTAGCTTTGTCGACCTCACGTACCATCCTCGTACTCCGAATCTCTACTGATCTTTGCTTGTGAAGAATGAGCCGATTGAGGAAAAAGATAATACTATGTTCATTTGCGTCGCTGGAGCTGACCGGCGGTTATGTCCATGGATTCGTACCTGCCGTGCCGAGGTCATCCCGCTTCGGCAGTGCAGCAATCTCTCCAGATCGAAGCGAGTACTTCGAATATGCTGATGCAATGACGTATGACCAGCAACCTTTGTACGACGACGATAATGTCATCTCGATGCATTCTGAGTTCGTGGAGGAAATGTACGATGAAGATGATATATCATATGATGGAGTGGAAGGAGAAACCATTTATCGCGAACTAGTGGCCGCTTGGCCTGAATTGTCACCCATGATTGTGTCGGACTCGAGCGAGTACTTGGAATATTCTGATGTCATGGCCACCAACACGCCACCTGCTGGCTCTATCTTGTACCCTACTAGAGAGGCAGATGAACTTATCGCGGCACAAGCAGAATTCTTGGGAGATATTGATGAGGAAGATGATGCATACGATGAACTGGAGGAGTTGTGTCTCATTCAGAAAGAGACTTTTGACATCAACCAATCTCCTACAGAGAGGCATATGATGAATTTCCGCCCGAGGAGGCACAAACATCTATTCAGGTATAGCCCAGACATCAGCGTAGGTGAGGGCTACGAATGAATCGTACTATCTCTTGCATCGACACGTTTTAACATATTTCATCTTTTGACTTCAAAAATGATGGCGCTTAGCATGCTGGCTGGCAACAGCTACCAGTAAAGATGTACTTCAATCTTGTGGCTTCAACGAGAATGATATTGAACGAATATCGTCCGAGTTTCCAAAGGTGCTCAAAATGAATGCGAAGGACATGATTGCACCAAAGATGAGGTTCCTTTCGAGAGTATTGCACGGTGGAACCGGGGATATAGGCACTGGGATGCCATTCGAAGATGGCCCCAGCAACGACGACTTTGTACCTCACAACCTACGGATTGATGAACGTGTCCGTGCACGACTGCCAGCGAAAGCCTTTTTCAACAGCCGGCTTGAAACTGCACTTGGTCCAAGGCATGCTTATCTTGTTCTTCATGGTGACCTCCTGCCCCATGGAAAGGAACTATTGTCAGATCCTGATGCTGACTCCAAAAGGATGTCACTGTTGGACCAATTTCTAGACAATTGCTCAAAGAATCCGTCAGATTTTGCTGACCTGTGCAATGAATGGCAGACCAAAAATGTTGCAAATCGCCCATGCCGCGATTCTGCCCATTACAAAATACACACTGCTGATACAGTTACTGCCATTGACAATGCGTTCTCAGATGGTTTAGGGCCATTTGCACGCAATGAAGTAACACCTGATCTTGAAATCCTAGGTTGTACTCCTGCTGATATGGTATCGTTATTACTCAGCCATGGTGCCAACTATGCTGAACATGACGATTGGGGTTCAACTGTCCTTCATTGGGCATCAGGTACAGGAAACTTGGAGGGCATCAAGATGTTGGTAGATAAGCTTGAACAGGATGAACACGAGATGGAAGGAAATCTACAAGACGTGCTTTGGAGTACGTGTGCATCTTGCTTTTCCACAAAAGATATGGCCACACCACTCCATTGGGCTGCAGCTGGCGTTAATCGAACACATTTTGGGTCTGGTGGACACGTCGATGTCTGTAGATTTCTCCTGGAAAAAGCAGGTGATAGCAGAGAGTCGCTCGCCAACTCTGTCACTGCATCAGGCAACACCCCCTTCATGTGGGCATGCTGGTCAGGGAGCATTGACGTCGCCAAACTTTTAGTCAATGAAGGCAAAGCAGATCCATTTGCACGTAACCAAGATGGATGTACTGCTGCTCACTGGGCTGCGTCTGCCGGTCATCTTGATGTTTGCAAGTATCTACAGGAGCTAGGATTCAACTTCATCGGCGAAATCTCAGGGAACAATTCAGGAGAAACGCCTGCAGATATTGCGATGTCCTATGAACGCCCACAGGTTATCAACTGGATTACTCAACAGGAATTTTCGGATTGAAACAGTTGATCTTATTGATAGATGTTATGTCGGCATGCTATTGTGCTATTAACGTATGCTAATAATTAATTAAGCTATTTCTTTCTTGTCTTCGGTTGTAGCACGTACTAAGAAAGTGCTCTGCGGATTGCTTGAACTCTTGGATTATTCAATTCATGCTCCAATGAGCGTGCAATGATGGCCGCTGCTTGCAATACACCCATCGATTCAAGCTCTGATCGAGTTTCGACGGCTTCTTGACTCCTTGCCTGTGTGGCAGGATCCACCACACCTCCAAGGACATCATTCGATGCACAGCGAGCAAGTGAGTCGTACAGTTTTTCTTCCATCGCATTCACCATAGCAACAGCCATTGTGGATCTACAACTGCTAGATTCATTCCCAGCTGTTACATCTCTTGTTGTGCACGCGTATAACTCCTGTGCAAGTTTCGCAGCAGCGCGGCGAACAGGACGAGAGACCTCTAGCTGCAAAGCATTGGTTGCTAAACCGACAAGAATGTGGCAACGTCGTGCGACCATTGTGGCATCGAGACGTGAAACTAGCTCGCACACTACAGATATTGCTGCTGCTCGAAGCACATCGTTCTCTTCTATCGAGAACACTGGTCCACCAGTATTGAGTCGGATTTTCTTCTCGCCATTCTGATCGTACAGATCTTCTTCATCGTCCCCGCTCCTGTCATCCATGAAATACGAATGTGTTTGACATTGGATCAATAACTGGGTGTCTTCGCTATTCAGCAAGTCTGTGGCCAATTTACCTGGTTCTTGGTCAACCCCAAATAACAGGGTATTGAGCAAGGAAGGACCATAAGTGGATATGGCTTTGCCGCGTCTTCTGACCATGAAGATCAAAGCCTCTGTTGCTTTGATGCGTTGTTCTGGTGACATTGACAGATTGGCCAATTCCACTGTTGAGTCTGGCCTCGCGACGGTGATATTAAGCTCTCCCTTGGCAATCACTGTTCCCATGAGCGGCATGATTTCCGATGGGCAAACATCGCTTATTGCAACTAATGTCTGGATGCTTGCTAGGTAGACATATGATTCGCTGTCGGCAAGCGCATTCAAACAAATCCTAGCCAGCGTTCGAGAAATTAGGGCAAGTCCTTCCTTCGTCGAAGCATTCGTCACTGGCTCTTGTGATCCCACTTCTTCGATCAAGGATTGATTCCTCTCCCTTTCATCAAGCAAAATATGCTGTGGGCTGTGAACATCCGTGCTGATAGTGTCTTCACCGTCAGCCAGTGATCTCGCAACATGGCGAAGTGAAACAACCCCCTTTGCCCGAAGGGGGGGCTGATTCGATTGTAAATCACTTTCGGCCTTCGTAAGCTTCTCAACGATTGCTTCCCACCTCGAACTCTTTCTGTTATCTAGGGGTTTATCGGCGAAGCTTGCACTGTCTGTTCCACTACGCGCTGCTATAAGTGCCATGGCGTGGCTTGCCATCTCAGCAAGTTCTGGTGCCACATTAACTTGGCCCGTGCCCTCCAAACATCCACCACCCACATTCCCTGAAGAAAGTATGCAGAGTGAAGGAAGGAGCGACCTGAAGAACGACTCATCCGTTTCTGAGCGCCTCTCTGCTCCTAACTCTAGCAATGCAATCAGTAAGCTGAGAATGATAGATGCAGTGGAAAAGAGGTCTTCACAATCATGTTCAGATGTGCTGGCTGTATCAGCTTTCTTGATGTGATCCGCAGTAGAGTTGATGACTAGCCCCAATATCTTAAGAACGCCAGCATCTGACTTGTCTCCCTGGTGATTTCCCAGTAGATCTGCAGGACTGAACTTTTCGCACAGTAACGCAAGTAGAACTGATGCAGCAACCTTGATATCGTCTCTGTTGCAATCCAGATCATTTTTGACTGATTCAACGATTGGAAGAATGCCATCGCAGTGCGTTTCTGAAACTATTGAGAAGTGTACCGGCAAAACAACGCAGAAAAGAGCGCTTGGTATCAAGCAGCTGGGATTCTGACCGTTTGTTGCGTTGGAAATTTCAGCCTGGTCTTTGATCGCACCAAGAAGGCACTCTGCCCTTCCTTGTATTTCCTCGATCATAGAGGGTAGATCGATGCCGCCAGCGATATTGGCCTTTCTAATACGCACTTGGCTGCTATCTTCGCAGCTTTGTCCACCATCTTCACTTCCATGAAACTCGAATTCTCTGTCAAAAGAATTTACTGCCACGGCCTTCAGCAAATCTGTTGCAATTGGCGCAGATTGATCACAGCCGCATACAATGAGAGTATGCAAGATTTGAGCTATGGAGATTTTTACCAAGCTGCCAAGCTCATTTCCACCGCCTTCATGTTTGGCATCGACCTCAATAATCATCTTTGACTCCTCCTTACTTTTGTTCTCTCGGGAAAAAGAAGTCACAAGCCGTAACAGCTGCCCAAATAATGTCAAATTGAGGCCCTCTCGCGATACATCCACTGTCAGAAGGAAAGATTGAATTTTCCTCTTTGTCGATGGGTCCAATGAAGTTGGAATTGCAGAGAGCCATGCTAAGATAGCTCCTGTTGATTGAATCGCAGAAAATGAGTGGGAGCTCCCATGATCTGACGGCGCAATGCCTGAAGCTAACTTTCTGATGAACAGGTCCATTGCGTCGACAGGTAGTTCGGATATAGTCGCCCATAGCGTGAGATGCATTGCAGCTGACAGACGTGATCGCTCCAACACAGCACCTTCCGCAGATTTCAGCTTCTTCATGAAATGCTGGCCTTCCAATACCAAGAACTCAACAAAGTGCGAGCATAATCGATCGTGGAATGCACCGAGGCCGCCTTTTGGACCTGATGGCCGGGCAGCAGAAACTGGTCTCGCACAGAGCGCCCGTGCCAACCGTGCAGCAGCACCCGTCATGATGTCATCATTCATGTCATTGCCGCCGTTATTATCATTGCCGCCCGGGCCCCGCGCGTGTGCAACAAACACTTCGACAACGGCATGCAAGTCTTTATCTGCGAGCTTCGTCAAACATTGCCCCAGGCGCAGACGTAGCCATGGCGGCATTGCAGCATTGGACCCATTGGAGGTGACCATGGCTGCTCCACCACTCAAGAGATTGCGATAAGCCAGCGCTGCATCGCGACAGTCGATTGGTTTTTGAGGTGTAGACATTGTGCCCACAGGAGGAATAAAGGAAGATGGAAACACCAGAGGAGAAAACAATAAGGCATTCTGCAACGAATGCAAGCGTGAGCTATTCTCCCTTTCCGACATCTCTTCTCTCTTCATCAGTAACTGCAGTACATCTTTGTCCTTTGCCGCCAAAATGGATCTGTCGTACTTTGACAAGTACCATCTCAATCGTTCAGCCGTGAGCAATGTGAGGCAGATATCACTTAAATGTCGCGGGAGTAGCATTGGACGAAACCGATCCAGTAGCAAAACGTGGCCAACGGCGGTCGCGAGCATTGTCATTTCAGTATAGGCTTGATATGTGTGGTAAATGTGATACTTTTGCTGAAGATCTTCTGCATTTCCATCGTGCAGCAACTTTAGTGTTGACAGTTTGTTATGAAGTTTGTCGCAACTCTCGGCTGCATGTAACGTTCCCCAGGTCAAGGCACTTTTCGATATTCGCCCGGCAAGTGATTTGGGAAGAGCTTGACTTCGCCTCTGCGCCATATATGTTGTGAGTTTGTCGATTTTGTGTATATGCATGCCAATCAAGATGTTTTGGCTATTGGGAAGTGGCCGTGGCAATGGAGGCAAATAAATGTTGGGATACTCCTGGCAGGGAACCAGGGTGATCGATATGGCGATCTCCAAAAAGCACGCAACATTGGTATAATCGTTCAGCGACAGCATTCCCAGAGGAGGTGGTGCTTTGTTTTTCCGTCGATTTCGAGATGTTGCATCCGATTGGGACTGTGTTTGGGGTGGGGCAGATTGTTGTGCATTCGTCTGAGGCAAGTTGTCGAGAATCTGATAGCACTGCTCTAAACTCCTCAGCAAGGGAAAAATAATCTGATGCAAAATTTGTCTCCGCTCGTCCGATTCGTATTGATTCTGTAACAGTGATCCCAATGACGGCGTCGTCTCGAGCGATCCCGTCGTTTGGGGCTCCAATGCTTCGCGGGGTGATGGATTTCCCGGCAGATTCTGCTCGAGATCTCGTACTTGCTGCGTCAACCCCAAAGAGCGCAAATGTGCCAGTAACGATGCGTCATTCGTTTCCGGTGTCCCACCCTCTTTCGGCGTAGTCTCTCTGGTTGCGGGCAGCGGCGATGATTTCAGGCAAGGAGCAGATCGCAATCCATCCACAAAGCATCGGATTGCGGCGAGGATCCGAACAGAGAGCTGATCCACTTCCGTGGGATCTGCTGCCGCTTGGCTGGACGTTAGCGGCCGGGGTGGTGCTGTTGTAGGGGGCATCGCTGGCACCGCCGTCGCCGTCTCCGTGGCCGCCGTCATGTGGTCGTCGTTGTCGTCGTCGCGAAAAATGGAAAATGGAGCAAGGTGGCTGGAGGGGAGATGGGAGAGTCGTGAGTCGTGAGTCGTGAGTACTTCGAACTTCTTTTTTAGACCACTCAGACTCAGACTTGCTCAGACAACAACTTCTTTCACCTTTTATTGCTTGGGGCATAGGATACTCTTCTACTTCTATGGTGGAGGTAGCTCCTCCCACAACAGAACCAGCAATGACCAGCCAACAAATCAACAGATCAGATGAAGTATCGTAGTTGATCAGATGAATAGTCTGTTTTGATCCCTAAAACATTTGCTGCTTTCACAGGTAGGCACAGGGCTGGACTCTCTTCCTGACTGGTTCCAGTTCCAGTTCCGTGACTGTCAGGCCGCATGCCGCATCACATTGGCCCTGGACAGACCAGGAGGCCATTCCAACAAGCCCAAATCAAGGTGCTGTCAATAGCCATCGACATCAAAGCACCGGACATAAACAAAAAGGGGCGGCACGGACGCACATCACGGCACACAATCAAACAGGCTTCCTCATTGCCATTGTCGCGCCAGGCCGTGGGTGTGGTCACAGCAACATGGAAACAAAACAAAGAGGTGAGAACATAACATATATTATGTTTCCATTTGCGTTCATGGCATCACTCATACCAATTCAATGAACCAGCGGCATGGCCGGCAGACGAATGCACAAGAGCCAGTATGGCCAGTGGAAACAAACGAGGTCAGAGACCTACTCCCATTTCCAGCAGGAACAATAAGCCAGGCTGGAGGATCTCAACGTTGGCAGATACCCTGGGACAATCGTGTCCCATGCTCCAAATCCAAGGAGCGCCCACATGTACAGGGTGCTGTACATGATTCGGCGGAGGGGTTGCTGGACTTCTTCACCAAGACGTTTAGGATCCTGCCACCCAGGGCTGCCAGAGACGATGCCGTGGTGGCTGGAGAGGTTAGAGATGTTGCAGGCGTGGCTCCAGTGGAAGCCGCAGCCGCTGGGGGCATGGATGTGCCTCCAATTGAAGCTGCAGCCAACAAGAGTTCGAATGTGCCTTTGATGGAAGCCGCGGCCTTGGAGGATGTAGGAGTGGCTCCCTTGCCCTTGCCTTGGGCATTGACGGTGAGACAACTCTTTGTTACCTGCTCCTGCTCGCTCAACTTGTAGGTCCAAATGGCATAACGAGCGGGCAATTGAGCAGAATGCGCGACAGATAGAGAAAGCCGCCGGAGCAGCGGAACATCACAAAGCGCAAAAACACCAAGCTGATGCGCCAGGTTGCCATAGCAGAAGGGTGTGTGCAGAGAAGGCTGAGAAGTCAGCCGCCTCCCTAGTTCTAGCTGTGGAAGAATGCACCACCAGCACCAGCCATGTGAAGTCCGAGGAGGTGAAGGCCCAATGCAGTATCAAAGCGGTGGAAAAACATGTTGTGCAACAGGTACAGAAAGCGGAGGATGGATCAAAGAAGGAGGTGAAGTCAGCTATTGCAGCCACCGGGTGTCACAAGCAGAAAGCAGACAGGAATGTCCAACCCGCAGAAATGGAAGCGCAGAAGCAGGAGAAGAATGTGGACATGCACAAAGCTACCACAGATCAGCGGATGGAGCGGGTGCAGAAGGATGCCAGGGGAGAGTCGTGAGTCGTGAGTCGTGAGTCGTGAGTCGTGAGTCGTGGGTATACTTCGAATTTCTTAGACAACACACTTTCAGGTATGTATCATAATAATTCCCACAACAGAATAGCAATGGCCAAAAGATAAGTTGAAGTAGTCTGTTTTGATCCCTACTGATTAAATTAAATGTTTATGTTTAGCTACTCTCTCACAGGGCCGGTCTTCCAGTTCCAGGCTGGTTCAAGTCAAGGCCGTGTGGTCTAGTCTGCAGTACAAGGCATTGCCACTGTCATTGTCATTGACAACATTGAGCCACACCCACACAAATGAAGTATTACATTACCATTACTGCCTCACCTCCACACATGAAATACCCTCCCAGTGTGTGACCGTCCCCAATATCAATAGCATTAGCATTAGGACGGGATGTCATTGCCGTAGCCTGCACATGACATTGTTTATGAATACATCCAAAGACGTAAGAGCCAAGGTGAAATCAAATATTCTTCTTGTAATCATACCATGGTCATGGAGATGAAATGCAATGCCAAATGTACCACAGGCATGGTCGAGGCTGAGATTGACATGATGACTGATCAGGCCATCACATCCCGTTGCCTCGAGAGTCTGCGGAAAACACAGACACAGATTTTATCACAGCCCTGCAGAAAATGAGGATTTTTATTTGCATGTTGTGCACACGAAAAAAATACTCTGTTCAAGTCTGAAGCCCCGTGAGCACCCTGCATTAGCCCATGACAATACCGGACTACCAATTATTCTGAGCTAAGAGACACATTTTAGGAGAATCTGATAGTCAACATGCCAGCAGGTTCTTTGAACTGATTCTAAACGCATGTGTAATCCTAGTACAACTTCAGGCAACAGGAGATCAGTATAGCAGACAACATACCCCAAAAAGAAAATAGTGTCTAATAACAATAAAGCTTTGTACGGATCCAAAAATGCGAACTGTGAACCAATTCCGCCGCTGTTTTTGTATTCAAGATCTATCTGCAGTGCCAGACATGAACAAATTTGAACCGGTGAAAATGGCCATATTTTGAAAGCATTTCAGTAGCATGAATGGTGCTGCTGCATGCCCACCAAGCCTCAGAACCCTCTCCAAAGCTCATCATTGTTGCCATAG
>JALLBE010001610.1:0-12566 GCA_036939795.1 Thalassiosira mediterranea | reverse complement strand
ACTTAAGAATCGCCCTTTTCGAACTTTTAAATCACTTAATCCCCAGTACACTAATGCCCACACCCTACACTACATATCTATCGTAGGTACCAACTGTACACACATCAGAAGCAGATGAATGAAGTGCAACTCTCTACTCTGTGTGATGTGTTGTGAATGTTTGAGCAGGTTTGGGCAAGGTCTTTCGCATGAGCTTGCGTGGTTATTGGAGAAAAGATCTACCTCATCATGTCTTGACAAAAACAAGAAGCATGGCCACTTCGCGGAAGTATGAATATCCGCTTGCTTCCGCTTGCATTAAAACCCTATATATGGATGAAAAGAGGGCATACATAGTATCAGATTGAGTCAGATTGTATGAGATTGTATGTATCTAGGCCAGTGCACGCAAATGTACATCTCACACCTCACATATCCACCTTACTCGCTGATTGGTTCAACAGCAATCAACAGCGGGATAACTACTTGTTGAGAAGCATTACAATACTCATCTTGTTGTTTCAAGTGCACACACAGCTTCTAAAAAGGAAAGCAGCACAGTACATATTTCATCATTCAGAACAAGATTGGGCATGCACTGTGTTTTTTTTTGCTCCAAATATGGTAATGAACAGTGCTACATATTGTAGAAAACAAATCATTGGCAGGTTGTCATAATTGAGAGTCAATCAGGTCGCTACAGTCGATAGTCATAATGTGAATCGTGCTATTGGGGCTTTCCTTGCTGTTATCAAAACAGCTATGAATCTGGCTTCACTATCGACTTCCCATATTTGCCCGACCTCTCCTCCTCTTCTGACAGTTGCAGTACCTTGCTGATGTACTGCTCCTGCTGATCCTGATCGATCCTCTTGGCAAAAACAGAGTTGCTGATGTGAATAAGGGATTGCAATTCTGACCGCTGGGAGTTCTTCTCCCACGTTCTCGGAGTGGGAAACACTATGAAGTTTTCGTTGTCCATCCTGACCAGCTCGCACCTCTTCTCCTCCCGTGACTCAACCCTTTGGTATATGTTGCGAAGCCCGTCCTGGTCTCTCCCCCTACCTGACCTCGTCATGTCATCGATTTCCTTTCGCCACAATTCAAGGCAGTGAGGTGACGACCTCCTCTCCACGATGAAGGTCCCACCTTGCAATGGCCTATCAAGGGAGAATTCATTTGAGAAGTGATGATAATACTCTGAATAGAGGAATGATATTTGTTCAACCAGTGCTTACCATTCTTTTGACAGAGGAGTGAAAAAGTACAGCTTTGACAGCCCTCCTGGCCGTTCCTCCCGTGAAACTTCATATTTGCTTTCCAGCTCATTGAAAGCCCCAGGCAATGAGTTTCCGGCCAGAATGTCAATGTCGAGATAATATATGAGATCCACTGAATCCAACCGTTTGTCCATCTCCATGTAATCGATGATGAAAGTCTTGAAACGCTTTGACAGCAGCGAGAGATTGTCCTTTGTGTACTCTAATGGTGATCCGTCCTCTGCCTTCAGGTGCTCGTCCTGTGGGTGCATGATAATCACATTATCGTCCCAAACATTGGCATACCGTTCTGGTGAGGCATCGGTAAGCACCACCACGTACCCATTCCATGATCCCCTTCGCTGCAGGGAGAGGATGCATCGTTCTACGAGGGTACCCTCGGCGGCCATTGTGCCAAAGGAGATGAGAAATATTGTGCGGGTGTTGTCAAAGCCCTTTGCATTCGTCAGGGCATGTCCAGATTCTCTCCTGCCAGTATCAAATCGACCATTTGGTCGAACCACGGATTCGACTTCATTGCCGCCATCTCCGTCATCTTCCTCATGCTCTGCTAACTCCTCGTCGGCATTGCCACCTGGATGATCTGCCGAGTCTTGCATCGGCTTGATGCCATAGTCCTCGAAGGT
This sequence comes from Thalassiosira mediterranea, assembly GCA_036939795.1. Classification (NCBI taxonomy): domain Eukaryota; phylum Bacillariophyta; class Thalassiosirophyceae; order Thalassiosirales; family Thalassiosiraceae; genus Thalassiosira; species Thalassiosira mediterranea. The sequence continues at coordinate 10,681 of JALLBE010001610.1, read as the reverse complement.
CTTTTTCTCTGCCCCTACACGCGCGTCCAACACTCTCTGAAGCCAGTCCCTCTTTTCCCTCTCCGGCAGCTGCCATTTCTCCGTCATGCGTGCCTTCAGTGGCATGTCCGTGCTTGGGAATAGTTCCCGTGCAAGATCCGGATCCTCAATGCCCTCCCTCTTCAGTGCCATCTCCTTCTTTATTGCACCATCGATCTTGCTCCGCACCGGGCGTCCACCTGGCTTTCCCCATATGCTCAGCCCCTCGGTACGTACCAGGTGATTGTACGATGAGCAATATGTGCCGTTGAGGTACTCATCGTTCAATGATGGCTTGTTGAGTGGCCGGATGTTCTCGTATCGTTCGATGAGAGAGTAGAGGTTGGTCCTCATGAAGGTTTGCTCGATGAGATCAATGTCATAATCTTTGCATGATGGGTGGCTCTTGAACTGATTGATCTTGAACTGTTCCGGCATCTGCAAAACGAAAGATGCACATGTTGTGAGTGAAACCTTTGTCTAGCACCATCCTTGCACCGAGAAGAGGTCTGTGCTGAAGTACTATGTCTCGACTGACCATGTCATTTCTCCACCTGGCCGACATCTGTTGCCCACAACACTGCCTCAACACCTCCCACTTTTGGAAGTACTCATTCAGATCCCGTTCATCCTCCCCACTCAACCCGAATCCGCCAACGTACTCTCCAACCAATTCTGGTATCCCTCCCTCTTTTATGGTTTCCATGTCCTGCACGAATGCCACCGCGTGCCCCTCCTTCTCCAATTGACGTCTCATCTCTTTCGCCTCTTTTTTGGTCTTGGCGGCAGTGAACACGGCGGTATTGTTGCTCAAAAACTCATTCAAATCGTTATGAGTCTTGATCACCTGCACGGGCACCTCTGGCTTTCTCAACACCCTATAAGCTTTAGGGCGCTGCCAGTAACTCAACTCCACCTCCGGCACGGTGTCGGGAGAGTACTCGAGCAGATGTAGAAAGTGCGAGACCGCCGCCATGTTGAACAATAAGGTCGTTGCCGTGCGGGGTTTGCCCTGCGTGACCACGTGCTTCTTTACGGGGAAGGTCGGGGCCGACTTTCCCCTCGGACGCGTGGAGCGAGCACGCGATGCTGACCCGTCGGTCCCCCCGTTCGACGATTCGACGGCTTCGTCCGCACCTGGGGCCGCCGCCGGTCGCGCGGGCGAGCCGTCCCGTGGATATGCGCGCTCCTCCGCCGGCATGAAGTGCTTCTCGTAATACCCGGCCGTCGATGCGCTTTGGCCGATGTCGTCCCTCGCCCGCAGCTGCGAGGACACGTCGCGGACGTAGCTCCGCGACATGCCCACGGTGGCCACGACGGCGTATACCGTGAGGAGGGTCAGCTTCGATGGACATCGCGACGTGATAGTCGACTGTCGTGGCATCTTATTTGCCTTCGCCGCTGCAGCTTTGGGGGACATGTTCTGTCGAAGTACGAGGAATATCTTATCGTCTGGAGGGACGGATCGGATGATTGCGTCGTCCTGCCCTCGTCGACCACCCTACCTGGCAAAGAGTTTGGAACGCGGCAGCCACCTTAGAGACTCCGGCTAAAGCGGCAAAGCCCCGAGACCAGGGGTGCTCGTCGCACTCTCGTCGATCGTCGATGAGCGTTTTTGGTGGGTTGGGTGTTGAGTGGGTGTTGCGAGTCCGCGAGTGGAGTAGTGGAGAGGAGTTTGCAGAGTTGTGTCGGGGGCTGCCGGGCTGCCAAGAGGTTACAATAGTTGGAGTGGTTGGAGGTCGGAGGGAGATCGGCGACATCGGAGGGAGGTTTGGTATGCGGCCCACACTAACAGTTCTTGCATTGAGAGCTTTTATATCTATCTGATTGCTGATAGTTGCTGATGGTGCACTTTTTTGTGACACCACAAAGGAGCCCCATTACCCAATACATGCATCGCGCACGCTATCAGGACTGATCTATCTATCCTTTAGTGAGAACTGTTAGTGTGATGTGGCCCATGGCTCTTGGAGCATGACTAGGAATTTGGAATCGTGCTTGGAGCGCTGCTTGGAGGCTCTTGGCTCTTACTTGGCTTGCTCTGCTCCAAGCTGCTCCAAGCTGCTCCAAGCTCTAAACTCCAAGCTCTAAACTCCAAGCTCCAAGCTCCAAGCAACTCAGCCCAACACAAGCCATTTCTTCCTGGTCCTGGAGTTAGATACCTCAGAATGTAGGTATGGTACTAACTCCGTACCACAGCGTTCAGCCACTCACCTGCCCTTCCTGACCAACTTCCGGCAACCTTTTTTCCGGATTTCGCCACACACAACACAGAGGCCCCCCATAGTAAAACCAAAGCCCGATAGAAAGGTATCTCTCACTCAACATCAACACCAGCAGGGCACATTAGACAAACTTGGTGTTTATTTCACACCAGAGGGGCAAGATGGTTTCATGAAGAATGCGACTGTCTATCTGCGCGAGTACTACAAGAAAAAAGCAAAACAAAGTTGAAAGAGGGGGTTACGTTACAGGCAACCATTGCTGGGAAAACTATCATCGTCCGAACATGGAGAGGAGATAATATGAGGTGCTTTGTTTGAAAAACAGTGGATCAATGTCATTGAACCACAGGCTAGAGTGCTTTCCGGCTGGAATATGTCCCGTTCCGCCGGAGTGTCCAACTAAGATTTCCTCCTCAAGCTCAAGTGGAACATACGAAGAAAAGAATGTATGTCTCCATAATGAGACACATCATGAGTTACAGGACCATCTGCAACAATATAAAATGGAGGGATGCAACATTATCTCGATTGGTAGCGATGATCAGTGGGGATTTGAGGAGGAGATTCTGCAGCAGCTCCCTGGTTGCATAACTTACACTTTCGATAGCAGATGTGATAATCTACCCCTACTGCATCGTGTCCGACGCTGGTCAGCCTCAGAGTCTGCGCTGCAGAAATTGCCTTGTGTTTTGGTCTGCTGTTCAATCATGCGAAAGTTGATCCGGGTTGCAGCCTTGCATGGAAATTTGGCTGATTAGGACACTGTGTTGACATCGTTGAAGTGAGTAGTTGATGTGCCATGTGCCTGAGGCGAGCACAGTTCTGTCCAACGAGCCAACGAGCGCACCACTTTGTCGCATTGGCTGCCACGACTCAACAATTTCCATCTCGGGCTCATCTTTCTCTTGCAAATATTAATCCTGTCCAATGCATGAAACTTACCTTTTTCATTGGACTATTCTTATTACTATGTAAACTTCTTCAACTGATAGCGGCTGAATATGATGTGCACAGAAACATTGTGCAATACGTACCATCAAGAAATCTATGAGGCATTCCCTTCACAGCAGGCCAACAAATGCAAACTAAACATAACAGGAGGGTTTCAGTTTATGATCGGTGCCTTCTACTTGCACCTGCCATTAGAAATGAGGCAGAGTTGATGAGATCATTCCTAAATTGAGGAGAGCCCACTCATCCTTTCAGTCGATAACAAATCAACAGTTCTGTTCGACACGTGAATTTCTTGAATCTCCATCTTCCACCACCAATCAAAAGCATGCATTGATTGTCCTTCAGAATACCTTCCTATGTTCCGCATCCTCGCATGCCGGGACATTCACGCCACATACTCCAGCCACTGCCCCAACACACCCGGGCTACCATACCAAACAATATCCTCCGGCAGCGCGATGCTCGGCGCGCTCCCGTCGATCAAATTCCACGGCGTCGGCAGCACGTGCGCGTGCCGCACCGCACCCCCCGTCTCCTGACACCTTTCAATCTCCACCCTCCTCGCCGGCTCCTCCATGAAGGCCAGCTCCGTCGGCACGATCCCGTCCCCCCGGACGTCGGATCCCAGCCGTCCCACTAGGGGCAGGTAGCTCGTGGCCGCAATGAGCTGTTCGACGTCGGTGGTCAGGAGGGTCCCCCCGAGGCCGGAGCTGCCCACGCACGTGACCCGGACGCCGCGATCCGCGAGGGATCGGGAGGAACAGTCGGGCGAGGAGGCGATCTCGCGGAGGAGGCCGCGGGTCTGGTCGACGAGGGCAGATTCGGGCGAGACGTGCGGGGTTCCGAGCGTCACGAGGGAGGTTACCCTCTCGCGGGCCAGGCGGTACACGGCCGTGGACGAGCTGCGGAAACATGTCATGGTGAGCACGCATACACATAATGGTTGCGTGAGAGAATGGTGAGTGCACGCGTAGATCGTACCATACAGTACAATAACATTCACAGTGCATACTTCGCCTAAACGCAATGTTGTATCGCACGCAAACCAAACACGAGATCTTTCTTTCACTCACCCACTGAGGCCACCGAGGTAAGCCCTCGCAACCCATCCCCCGATGCTGTGGCCCACCACGCACACCTCCACATCGTCGTCTCCCTCAGCGAACAACTCCGCCAGTCCCGCCTCCATGGCCTCGAAGTACCAATCCAATGTCTTCTTCACGCTGAGCTCGGCATCGAGGAAGGCTTTCGTCGGGAGCTGCCTCGCGACCTTGATCCACTCCGTTCTCGGCAGCGGCGCGACGCGGGATGCAACGATGTCCGCATCGGGGTGTTGAGACTTGATGTCGGAGAGGAGGGAGGCGTAGTCGGCGGGGACGCAGAACTGGGCGGGACAGAGAAGGACCGCCATCCGCTTCTTCTTCTTCTTCTTCTGCATGACATCCATGGTGGATGCGCTACCGTTGATCGCTTCCTCCGTTTCCAACGACGATGAGAGCGACGTTGCCGCCCTACCACGGTACGTGATCGAAGGAAGACCACTTCCTTTCGGCGGAGCGAATGCATCCGCCGTCGACGCCAGCGTTGCGACTGCGGCGCATGCTAGAACCGCCGCGAGCGGCCGACGTCCACGAGGGGCGGAGGAGGAAGAGCTTGGCGTGGACATCGTCGTATCCGGCGAGGAGGCGGGCGTAGCAGGCGAGTGTTCGCCACCGATCGGCAGTTAGGTCGACTACAACTTTCGGATCGGTTCGTTTTGGCATCGTCGTGTATGTGTAGGCTGTGCAGAGGCGGAGCCGGGGCGGGGAAATGCCAACGCCGCCTCTCTCTCTCTCTAGGGGGGTGCGTTGGCGTCGCCATTGGCATCATCGTGGGGTGTTGGTGTTTTTGTTCTGTGGAGATGAGCATCAGTCATGACCACGTACTTACGATCTTAATGTGCCTAGGAATCAATATTGAGAAAGATACTACATATTTATTGAGCCATAACGTACCCGAGATAAACCCAAGCAAGACCCGAGACCGACACAAGACTGCTCGAAAATGGCGGGAAGAATTGGATCCAAATTCCACGTCCGAAATCAATGCGTCACACTGTAGGATCCGTGGTTAGGCGAAGGATTTATTAGTGAGTAGAGTGCTCAAATGGAGTCCAATGAAGTGGGACATATAGTGAAAGCCAGCCAAAGTGCGTGTCGGCCGTGTCGTCGCGTGCGGGGATGATGTCCGTCCAGAATCCGTCGGCGGTCGGCGCGGCGGTCGCCGGCCGCGGCGAGCGGCAAGCGGCCGGCGAGTAGCGAGAGGCAACAACCGTTTGCTCGCTTCGAGATCCGAGGGATCGGCCCCATTTTCATATTTCAGATACAATACGTATCGGTGAACCGAAGTCGAAAGCGTTGCTATTGACTTCGTCGCATACTTCGTCGGTAGTCGTGTTGGGTCTGGAGATCGAGATTAGCAGATCGACAGCTAGAGGTACTGCATGCAACGAGGTTTCGCTGTGGTCTCGCGGATCTTCGATTGAAGCTTCGACGTCGGTAGCGTTGTTACTGAGGTATTTCAAAATCCAACGCCCGCGAATCCAATACGCGCCTACGCGCCAGCGCCATAAGATGAACGGCCTCAACCAAATGACGAGGCACCTAGCCGCCCTAGGCTTGGTCTTCCTCCTTCGCCTCGCTGGCTTCGCCAATGCGCTCCCCGCATCCTCCGCCACCACAGTCCTGCTCGCCACGTGCATAGGAGTCTCCGTCATCCAATCCTCGGAGGCCAACGCGGAAGAAAAGCAGCTCTCCGCGGGCAAGCTCCGCTCCCTCGGGGAGTCGGCCCTCATGGAACGCAAATATTCCGAGGCGGCCTCGTACTACTCCCGCGCGATCGCCGTCGAGCCCGACAACGCCACCAACTACTACAAGCTGTACAGCGTCCACAAGCGCGCACGCTCCTTCCCGGAGGCGCTGTCCGACATTTCCAAGGCGGTGGAATTGGATGGGAGCAAATTCGACTGGCGCCTACAGAAGGCCAAGCTCCTCGTGGACCTGGGACGATGCGAGGAGGCGGTGGTTGAGTACGGCGAGGCGCGCATGGCGGCCGGATCCGACGACAAAAAGAAATCGAAAGCCCACGACGGGGGGGAGGACGCCGAAATCTGCGCCGACCACGCCAACAGGGGGATGGCGGCGTACCAAAATTCGAATTGGAAGGAGGCAATAGCGCACTTCACCCGCGTCCTGAGCTTCACGCTCGACACGCCCGACGTGCTGTACATGAAGGCGCAATCGGAATACAACGCCGGGGACTTCTACGGCACCGTGAGCGACACGGGGAAGATATTGAAGGGATATCCAAAGCACATGGAGGCATATCAGCTGAGGGGGGAGGCTTATACGAGACTGAACGAGATGGACATGGCGGTGAAGCATTTCAGGGAGGGGCTTAAGTTGGATCCGGAGCACAAGGGTATGTTATTTCATTTCGGGACTGTTATATAGTTTTGGTGTGTCGTGTTGGTGGGTTTTGTCGACAGGCAGGTTTGGAGGAGTGTGTGTGTCATTTTTTTGTGTATATCGAATCATGAGGGGGGTACGTTGTCGTGAACACTGTCATTGTTTGGTAGGCGGCGGAAGTGGTTGATGTGATCGCCGTTTTTCTTGGAGTTGGGGGATCATTCGTTTGGACAGTTGCAGCTCGGCTTGTGTTGCCATCTTTGGGCACTCTGGTGGCTGCGCCTGCACATGCTTTTTCTGCAACGAGATTACCAAAAGTAGAAAGCACATGTGGGGGCTTGGAAGGCTGGAGCGATTGCAGGCAGCATCTCGCGTGTCAGAACACGCAGATGGAACGGTCGCAATGAAGACTTGCTTCGTCCATAGAGAGTGCACATCGCACGACATGGAAAGTCAAGAAAGGAATGAATTTCCAAGATAATGTTCGATCAATGTGCTAGTTGCTATGTTACCATTCATTGAAGATTTCGATTGAGGGCAAGGACACCTCATACCTTAATCAAATGCATACACTGATTTATCCACTTCCTGTTCCATATTGCACAGGATGTAAGGATGGCCACAAATTTGTGAAGAAAATTACAAAGAAGGACAAAAAGGGAGATGAGTTCTTCGAGAAGGGCGAGTACAAACAGGCTGTCGACAGGTGGTGGGAAGCCATGAATACAGACCTCACCCTGCTTACGTTTGTCAGGCCAACATTGCTAAAGGTTGTGAAGGCGCACATTGCGCTGAAGGAATACGAAAAGGCGATCGAGGAGGCGAATAAGCACGTGAAAAACGAGGAGAGTGTGGAGGGATTGCACGCCCTTGGCGAGGCACAGCAGGCGGCAGAGAAGTTTGATGAAGCGATCAGGACATTCCAGAGGGCAATGGAGATAGCTGTGAGTTGAAGGCAGAATCGATTTGTCTTTGTGTGTATCGTTGTCAATGCTGACCATGTTACATCCGTTTCTGTAGCCTGAGGACCAAAAGCAGAACTGCCAAAGAAAGGTGCAAGAGGCGCAGGTGGCGTTGAAGCAGAGCAAGGAAAAGAATTATTACAAAATTCTGGATATTCCAAGGAATGCAAAGCTGAAGGAGATCAAAAAGAGCTACCGGGAGTTGGCGCTGAAGTGGCATCCCGACAAGAATGCGGACAACAAGAAGGAGGCGGAAAAGATGTTCCAGGACATATCGGAGGCGTACGAGGTACTCTCAGACAAGGACATGAGGGCAAAGTACGATCGCGGCGAGGAGGTGTTCGAGAACCAGGGCGGTGGCGGCTTTGGACACTAAGCAGGGAAAGCTGGTTGTGATAACATTTTCAACGAAGGCACGGCGTTGTAAACGAATAGCAATGCAGCCTACAATTCATAGACACCATGGACTATCCATGAATTTCACCATTTCTATCGTTACTTGAGTGAGGTGTCTATCATTTCCCTCCATGATCACCACTGGCTCAAAGATAGTGATGTTAACGAATAGATTGTAGCATATCGTACTATTGATACAATCGACTATGGTAGCCATATCCCAAGCCCGTTTTAACTTTCTGCGAAGCATTTCATCTACCGTCTACCGTTTAGAGGTAACGACTGCTGGAATCTCGAAGAAAGAAGATGATAACAGTGTATCACTAATTGTCAAAGTGTAGGAGCGGCTAACAATTGAAACAAGGGCATAATTCTTACAATCTTTCATCCTAGCAAAGCGTTTGCATAGCATACAACATTTTTGTCGACTCATCGTTGTCATCATACATAGCGATCAGAATACAGGCAAACAGATAGCACCCAACATGTGGCCTTGGACCAGCATGTGTTACAATATCCGTTTTGACATCGGATAAAGAGCCACGGAGAGGACCGCAGTAGTCTTGGTTTAAAGGCATTCAAAAGTACACATTTTTCCAGATGTGCACCATGGCTGCCGTCAAGGTTGATGCGACTGCGTCCGTGCATATTTTTCGTTGGTAATCCGCAGTAGCCACACTCAACAAGATCAAGTGGGGACCAGAATCTTGAAGTGTACCATGGCCGTCATGGCGAAGCACGACGCTGGAATGAGAATGCAAACCACTCTTCCAAAACACTCCACGAAATATATCACAATCTCTTGTTTGGATAGAGCGCCGCCGGTCAGTATGTCCACCACGATGGTGATCGAAAGTAATTCAAACACGCCGGTAAATATTTCAGCGAGAATGCCTACATGGGGTACAGAGTGAGACCCAACGTGTCAGTGCGCGTTTATCGTGTGAACGCGATGCAGACCGTCGATTACATTACAACGAAATGCTCACCAAGAACAAGAGGAACGTCTACATTCTTTCTTGGCTCTTTTGGTATAACGCCAAGGAGGAAGTAGAATGATAGCATGCACAAGTCTATATATTGTCCCGTCTTTGTTCGTTTCGCTGTCAAGCTTGGGTTGTGATGAAATAGATCCGTTGCTGATCAAGAAATGGCATGATGCAGCATGATGCACATGATGCACATGCGCAAGATTATCAATTTCGGCGTGGCAAGAGGTGCCACGCGTGCAGGGTATGAAACTGTGTGGATTGGTAGTCCCATGTCTCACAACAAGATGCAAATCCTTCCATGCATGAGGACTCCACGGAACCGCTCTGACAGTCAGGGTACGTTTTGCATGCAAGAGGCTGATCCAGAGTCCAGAGTGCTGGTTTACAAGTCAGGGGTTATGCCAGGGGTGCAGTCCTTTGTAAAACTTTGGCATTGAGTCAGTCGTCGTTGAACTCTGCCCCAGATCTTATGGCATCCTCGGCTCGGATACTTCCTGCTTAGAGAACTCAACTTCGATCCTTGATTGGATCATTGATCCCACTCCTTCGGTGTCCAGGTCGAACCAGTTCTATCCGCACAGTTGTCAAACTTGGGATCTCAATACCCCTCATGAAGGTTCTCATTTTAAGCATGCTAGTTATAGCTAGTTATATCCCAGAATCTGAGATACATGATGGAGTTCTGTTCCGATTCTAGCTCTTCGCGTTTGGAATTTCATGTACTGGCTCTCCATAAGGTTCTCGTGTCGAGCACCAGCTAGAGGTTTCATGATGAAAGAGATTGCTCCATTAGCGGTCTCTCTCGAAGTACAGTAATATCGGTCGGAGAAAAGTGGTCTGAATACTGCCAGTATGCAGTAGGACGGTTTGATGGAAACGCTCCAGAGGTCCACCTCTGAAACGCTCCACAGCATTGTGTCACTGGTCTGATGCTATTTTGTGACCTCGTCCCTTGTCCTCGTCTCGTAAAAAATGGTCCCGTCTGCACTCATCCACGGTGATATTGTACCTATGCACTTGAGACCAGAGGTGCACCGTCTAATACTATTGAATATGTCAACGATCTTGCTGTGTGAAATAATACGCACACACTGAGAGACACTGAGTAAAACATGCTCGTCTATCCCAGCAACGGTGATTTCATGGTGATTTCATCTTGTACCAGAGTGTATTTGATCCTCGCCTTCAGCAAAATGCTTGCGAAGTCCATAATGAAGTACCAATGTTTCCCGGACACGCTGTGTCCAATTAGAGAGGTGACTGAGGATGGCTATGTTGTGCGAGCGACTCACTTCGCGTTGTCAAGTATTTGATTGCGCGGTGTTGTCTCTAACCCTCTATCATACGAAACTGACTGGCAAGTCTGCGCCTGTCCGCGATGAAAGGTGACGCCGGACCAGAGGATATCATCAGATAATATATATATTAAAACGTGCCCCACACAAGCTGGCGGCTATGGATCTGCTTGCAGATCCGCCAGATGGCGTGAGCGTGCCCCATATGACTATCTTGTGGTTTGAAAATACATGCACTTCGTAACATATTACATGAGTACCTATGAATTCCAGCACGTTGCATCCGTCTTGATGCCGTCGTCGGGTCTTCTGCTTGCATTCATTTGATATTCTTACGCCGTAAATGAAAGTTATGAAGTGGTAATTAAGTACATCACAATGTTTCCCTTGGCC